>CAUYPK010165014.1:0-11017 GCA_963574355.1 Loris lydekkerianus | reverse complement strand
CAATTATGAATTGGGCTGCAATAAACATTCTGGTACAAATATCTTTGTTATGATGTGATTTTTGGTCTTCTGGGTATATACCTAGTAGAAGAATTATAGGATTGAATGGCAGATCTATTTTTAGATCTCTAAGTGTTCTCCAAATATCTTTCCAAAAGGAATGTATTAACTTGCATTCCCACCAGCAGTGTAGAAGTGTTCCCTTTTCTCCACATCCACGCCAACATCTCTGGTCTTGGGATTTTGTGATATAGGCTAATCTTACTGGAGTTAGATGATACCTCAAAGTAGTTTTGATTTGCATTTCCCTGATGATTAAGGATGATGAGCATTTTTTCATATGTCTGTAGGTCGTGCATCTGTCTTCTTCAGAGAACTTTCACTCTTTGCAGATGATATGATTGTATATCTGGAAAACACCAGGGATTCTACTACAAAACTCTAAGAAGTGATCAAGGAATACATCAGTATCTCAGGTTACAAAATCAACATTCATAAATCGGTAGCCTTTATATATATATCAATAATAGTTAAGCTGAAAAAACAGTTAAGGACTCTATCCCATTCACAGTAGTGCCAAAGAAGATGAAATATTTGGGAGTTTATCTAACAAAGGACGTGAAAGATCTCTATAAAGAGAACTATAAAACTCTAAGAACAGAAATAGCTGAAAATGTTAACAATTGCTGAACTTGTTCACTATTTCCAGTAATTTTTTTGTTTGTTCATTTGTTTGTTTGTTTTTTAAGACAAAGTCCTACTCTATCTATGACCCAGGCTAGAGTGCTCTGGCTTCAGTCTAGCTCACAGCAACCTCAAACTCCTCAGCTCAAGTGATCCTCCTGACTCAACCTCCTGAATAGATGGGACTTCAGGCACCTACCACAACACCCAGTTAATTTTTCTATTTATGGTAGGAAGGGGTCTCTGTTTGCTTAGGCTGGTCTCATACTCCAGACCTCAAGAGATCCAGAGTGCTAGGATTATAGGCTTGAGCCACTGCACCCAGATGTATTTCCAGCAGATTTTTAATGGAACAGACGTTTTTACATAAGGAAATATATCATCTGTGAGTAAAGATAGATTTATTTTTTACATTCTAGTCTGGATTCCTATAACTTCCATCTTCCGTTTTTGCTTTGTTTTTGCCTTATCATGCTGGTGGAACTTCCAGTACTATGTTAAAAAGCAGCGGTAAATCCTTATCTTGTTCCTGACTCCAGGATAAAAAATTTGTGGGATAAATCTTACTCTGGCCACAGTTAGTAATTATTTTCATATGCAGCTAGGTTGTGTGTTAACATTTTGTTGAGAATTTTTCTGTCTCCATTTATTAGAGGTATAGATCTGAGTGGTTTTTGTCTTGTGATGTCTTTGTCTAGTTCTTTCACCAGGAAGATACTGGCCTCATACAGTGAATTTCTCCTCTATTTACTTAGAGTTTGTGAAGGAATAGGATTATCTGACAGAATTCACCTGTGGAGTCAACTGATTCTCAATTTTTTGTCTATGATAATATTTTTTTCTTTCTTTTTTTGAAATCATGATAAAACATAGATAGTATAAAATTTACCATTTAACCATTTTTAAGTGTAAAGTTCTGTGACATGAAGTACATGCACATTGTTGTGCAACCATCAGCACTATCCATCACCAGAACATTTTCATCTTCCCCAAAAGAAATTTCTTACCCATTGAAAAAATAATTCCACAGTCCCCTCTTCCTCCAGGCCCTGGCAACCTTCATTGTACTCTACTTTCTATCTCAGTGAATTGCACTGCTCTAGGTACCTCATATAATGGAATGGTACAATACTTGCCCTTCTTATGCTCACTCAGCATAATGTCTTCCAGCTTCATCCCTGTGATAGCATGTGTCACAATTTCCTTCCTTTATAAGGCCAAATAACATTCCAATGTATGGGCAGAACACATTTTGTTTGTCCGTTCATCTGTCAGTGAACACTAGGTTGCTTCCACCTTTTGGCTGTTGTGCATAATGTGGCTATGAACACAGGTATACAAATATCTGTTTAAGTCCTAGCTTTCAATTCTTTTAGGTGTATGCCCAGACGTGGAATTGCTGGATCATGTGGTAATTCTGTTTAGTTTTTTGAGGAACTGCCACAGTGTTTTTCTACAGTAATGCCAACCATCTATTCATGTGCTTTTTGGCCATTTGTATATCTTCTTTGGGGGAAATGTTTATTTTTTAGAATGGCTTGTTGGTCTTATTGTTGATGAGTTGTGGAAGTTCTTTATGTATTATGAATATTAATCCCTTATCAGATAAAATATTGGCAAATATTTTTTCCACTCCATGAGTTTCCTTTACACTCTCTTGTGTTCCTAGATGCACAAAAGATTTTTATTTTGATGAAGTGCAATTAATCTGTTTTGTTGTTGTTGTGGTTTTTGGTGTCATATTCAACAAATCATTTCCAAATCCAACATCTTAAAAGTTTTCTTCTATAAGTTTTGTAGTTTTAACTCTACTTATGCTTAGGTCTTTGTTAACTTTTATATATGGTATAAGGTAAGGATCCAACTTTAATCCTTGCATATGATATCCAATTTTCTAATATCATTCATTGAAAAACTGTCTTTCCTCTATTGGGTGGTCTTGGCATTGTTGTAAAAGTTATTTGATCATACACATGAGGGCTTATTTCTGGGCCCACTATTTTATTCTATTGGTTTATGTGTCTGCTTTATAAAGGTGTTATACTGTTTATTACCATAGCTTTGTGGTGAGTTTTAAAATCAGGATGTGTGAGATTTTTAACTTTGTTCTTAATTTTCAAGATTGTTTAAGCTATTTGACTATTAAGATTCCATGTGAATTTTCTACTTCTGCAAAGTGTCATTGTGATTTTCGTAGAGATTGCATTGAATCTGTAGATCACTTTAAATAATATTGACATCTTAACAATATTAAGTCTTCCAATCCATGAACAAGGAATGTCTTTACATTTATTTGAATCTTCTTTTATATGCTTTAGCAAAATTTTGTAGTTTTTTAACATACAAGTTAAAAAACTTTAACTTCCTTGGTTAATCTATTTTTAATTATTTTGTTCTTTTTATAATATTGTAAATGTAATTGTTTTCTTAATTTCTTAATTTTCCATGTCAGTTTGTTCAGTGTTAGTGTACAGAAACACTAGGTTTTGTGTGTTTATTTTGTATCTTTTAATTTTGTTAAATTTCTTTATTAATTCTAACACTTTAGTGTCAGTGTAAAATCTTCAAGGTTTTCTACACATAATATTATATTGTCTGTGAACAGAGATATTTTACTTCTTTTTTTCCAATTTGTATATCTTCTAGTTTCTTTTTTGTTGCCTAAATAGTCCACTTAGAACATTAACCTTGTGTTAAACAGAAGTGGCAAAAGCAGGCATACTTGTGTTCTTGATCTTAAAGAAAAAGCTTTCAGTCTTTTGTTATTGAGTCTGATGTTAGCTATAGTTTTATCATGCATCACTTGTATATTTAAAGTGCTTTTATCCTCCAAGGGTGTTGAATTTTCTTAGGCTGCATTATTTGAGATTGTCATATGATTTTTTTTCCCTTCATCTTGTTAATATGCTATATTACATTGATTAATGTTCAATTATTCTTGCTATCCAGAAATAAATCCTGGCTTGTTGTTATATATAATTTTTCAATATATTGTTGCAAGTATATGTTGAGAGTTTTTGCATCAATATTCATAGAGTGTTTTAGATAATTTCCTTTTTTTGTAATGTCTTGATCTGCCTTTGGTCTCAGTGTTACGCCTTTTTTTTCTTCCCAGATTTCCTGTTTGGTTTTTTAAAATAATTTCTATCTTTTTGTTGGTAATCTCATTTTGTCTATATGTCATTTTCTTGAATTCCTGTAGTTCTTTATCTATGTTTTCCCTTAACTCTTTGACCATATTTAAGACAATTGTTGGATAGCCTTGTCTAGTAAGTACAATGTCAATGTTTCTTCAGAGATCATTCTTGGAGATTTATTTGCTCCTTTGAATACATTAAGGTTTTCCATTTTTTTATGTCTTATGGTCTTCTTTTAAGAATTGAAGAAGCAATCACCTCTCCCAATATCTGCAAACTGGTAGAGAAGACCTTCACTCATTAGCAAGGTGTGCAATGGGCCTTGATATCTGCCTGAGGATAAGGCTTAAGTTCTTTTCTGAGCATATATACTGCCTAGGCCTTTGCATGTGATTGTCCCTTGTACAGTTCACAGATAGAGTAGAAAGTTTCAAATAAGTTCTGCTCCGCCTCTTCTGGCCCAAGGAAAGGAACCAGGAATTGGGCTGCTCCCTATAGACTACACTATCCTGATGAAAGAGTAGGTAGGATCCGGGCAAGACAGGGTGCCAAGAGATTCTCCACCATGTCAAATGTGGCTCTTTCTTGACTGAGCTTTCACATAGTTCTGTAGAGCTTCTACAAAGTTATTTTGGTCACTCTCTAGTTTTTTGTATTGGAGGTTTTTGTTTTTAGTTTTTTGAAACAGAGTCTCACTCTGATACCCAGACTAGAGTACAGTGGTGTTATCATAGCTCATTGCAGCCTCATACTCCTGGGCTCAACTGATCTTCCCACTTCACCCTCCTAAGTAGCTGGGACTACAATCACATGCTACTACACCCAGGGAATTTTCTTTTCTTTCTTTCTTTCTTTTTTCTTTTCTTTTTTTTTTTTTTTTTAGAGATGGGGTCTCACTATGTTGTGCAGGATGGTCTCAATGTTCTGGCCTCATGTAATCCTCCTGCTTCAGCCTCCCAAAGTGCAGAGAATACAAGTGTGAGGCACTGAGCTCAGCCTCTAGTTCTTTTTTAATGCTTCCTTGGAGGAATAAAGTGCCTGAAATTTTCTATCCCACCATCTTGCTCATGTCACTCTCCTATGGAAATATTTTTAATTACTGTAGAAAAATACATTTTATAGCCATAAATTAGGGCTCCTGTGACCTTCCTCTTGGGTTCAATTAATTTGCTTGAGTGGCTTACAGAACACAGGCAAACACTCAGGTTCACTGGTTTATTACAAAGGTTACAGATAAGAGATGTGAGGTGTGGGGAAGGAGTCAGAGGTTCTATGCCCTCCCCAGACATGGCATCCATCAGGAACCTCCAGGTGTTCATCTGGAAGCTCCATGAACTACATCCTCCTGGGACTTTTGTGTAGATGTCATTGGAGAAGTATGGTTGACAACCAGGTAGAAATGTGATTGGACCAAAAGGGTAAGATCTAATATTAATCAACTGAGTGGGGAAACCCTGCAAGGCCTGTGTGTTGGGTGCATTGTGGCCTCTCTGAGCAGCATTCCTCCCCCCAGGGTGTGGGGCAGGACCTCTTCTACCAGGGGGTCTTATGATGTACAATCAGACAAGGCAGGTCAGAGAATTTCTTAATGGATGGCTCTAAGACAGAAAAGTGGGGGAAGATTCCTGCCTTGGGGAGAAAAAAAGCAGGTGAAAGGAGGGCAAGAGAAGGTCAGGGAAAGACAGTCTGTTTTCTGAGGCCTGCTTTTAAGACCTCAGCACATCAACATTGCAACAAGGGCTATGGTATTTATGAGCTAGGAACCGTGGACAAAAACATAGATAGATATCATACTACCACAATTACTAGCTCATTTTTTTACTTTTATAGCTCGTTCAATCATACTTTCTCTTCTTGAATTAGGTTTGTCATTTGTGGTTTTCATCTAAGTTGTCTAATAGTTAACAGAAAAATAGTCTATACTATTACCTCATGATCCTGATTTTTCAGCATCAGTACATTACTTCCCTATTCTTGCTATGATAAATTATTGTAAACTTAGTGGCTCACAATGACACAAATGTATTGTCTTATAGTTCTAAAGGTCAGAAGTCTAAATGAAGGTGTCAGCAGGCCAGCATTTCTTCTGCTTCTTCTAGCTACTAGAGGCCACATGTACTTCTTCCTCCATCATCAAACGGTGTCATTTCAATCTTTTGCTTCAATTTCCTTCTTTCATCTTTGATCTTCTTGCCTCCCTCATTATAAGGACATTTGTTACTCGATCAGAGTTCAACTATATAATTCAGAATAATTTCCCCATCTCAAGATCCATAAGCTAATTACAGCCAATATTGTCTTTTGCCATAAGATAACATTGACAGATTTTGGTAATTAGGACATGAATATCTTGATGTAATACATGCATTATTCAGCCCATCGCAAGTTGGTAGATATGTTCCATCTTTCATTCTTGATTTTGTTAATTTGTGCCTTCTCTCTTTTTTTCCTGATCAATCTTATTAAAGATTTGTCAATTTAGTTTTGATCTTTTCAAAAAACTAACCTTCATTTTATTGAATTTCTTTGTTGTTTTTCTTTTTTCCCCACTCTCCACCTTATCATTAAATGTCATTAATTGTCGTCAAATCAAGATTGAGTACATAGGATTCATGCTCCTCCATTCTTGTGATGCTTTACTAAAATAATGTGTTCTATTTCCATCCAGGTTAATACAAATGCTGTAAAGTCTCCATTTTTTTAATGGGTGAATAATATTCCATGTTATATACACGTGCCACAGCTTATTAATCCATTTGTGGGTTGGGGGGCATTTAGGCTGTTTCCACATTTTGGCAATTGTAAATTGAGCTTCAATAGACAGTCCAGTACAAGTGTCCTTATGATAAAAAGTTTTTTTTCCTGCTGGATAGATGCCCAATAATGGGATTGCAGGATCCAACAGGAAGTCTACTTTGAGTTCTTTGAGGTTTCTCCATACTTCCTCCCAAAAAGGTTGGATTAGTTTACAGTCCCATAAGGAGTGTGAAAGTGTTCCTTTCTCTCCATATCCAAACCAACATGTGCAGTTTTGAGATTTTGTGACATGGGCCATTCTCGCTGGGGTTCAATGATATCTCAGGGTCATTTTGATTTGCATTTCTCTAATAATTAGAGATGATGAGTATTTTTTTATATGTTTATTAGCCATTTGTCTGTATTCTTGAGAGAAGGTTCTGTTAATCTCTCTTCCCCATTGATATATGGGATTATTGGCTTTTTTCATGTGGATTAATTTAAGTTCTCTATCCTAGTTATTAAGCTTTTGTCTGATTCAAAATATGCAAATATTTTTTCCCAATGCATAGGTTGTCAATTTGCTTTGCTTGTGGTCTCCTTAGCTGTACAGAGCTTTTCAGTTTAATTAAGTCCCATTTGTTTATATTGGTTGTTATTGTAATAGCCATGGCAGACTTCTTAATAAAGTCTTTGCCCAGGCCAATATCTTCCAGTGTTTTTCCTATGCTTTCTTTGAGGATTTTTACCATTTCATGCCTTAAATTTAAGTCCTTTATCCATCTGGAATCAATTTTTGTGAGTGGAGAGAGGTACAGTTTCAGTTTTTTTCATGTGGATATCCAGTTCTCCCAGAACTATTTATTGAATAGGGAGTCTTTCCCCCAGTGATGTTCTTGTTTGGTTTATCGAAGGTTAGGTGGTTGTAAGATGTTAGTTTCATTTCCTGGTTTTCTATTCGATTTCAAATGTCTATGTCTCTATTTCTTTTTTGTATTTTATTAATAAATTTATCGAGTCATATTTTACATGTCATATTAACCAAAAGTTTCAAATGTATGATTCAGTGAGATTTAATAAATTTACCAAGTTGTACAATTGTGGTGGTTAATTTTATGTGTCAACTGGGCTGGGCTATAAGGTGCCTGGTCATTTTATCAGAGAATATTCTGGGTGTGTCTAAGAGAGTGTTTCTTGATATAACATTTAAATCATTAGACTGAGTAAAGCAGATTGCCCCCTAATTAGGTGGGCTTCATACAATCAATTAATCAAAGCTCTAATTGAAAACCATGGTACTATGGTTGAAGAACATACTTTGCATGATTGAAAGTCTTTTAAATTTATGGACATTCACTTTATGACCCAGCATATTTCTATCCTGGATAATGTTCATTGAACACTTGAAAAAATATGTATTCTGTTGTCATTAGGTGGAATGTTTCATATATGCCAGTTACAACTAGTTGACTGATACTGCTGTTCAAGTCCTCTCTATTCTTACTGATTTTATATATAATTTTAAGTCAATTAGTGAGATAGGATTATTGACATCCTTTACTATGCTGAATTACTTATTTTTCTTTACATTTTGTCAGTTTTACCTCACAGTTGTGAGGACTCTTTCGTTAAAGGTATATTTATTTATAATTATTGTATCTTCTTGCTCATTTTATCTACCTTGATCATTTTATTATTAGAAAATGTTGTTTATTGTCTCTAATAATTTTTTAAAATCAATTTTGTCTAATATGAGTATAGTTACTTAGACCCTTTATGGTTACTGTTTGCATGGTTTATCTTTCATTGTTTTACTCTGAAACTGTGTTTTGAATCTATGGTATGTCTCTTGTAGAAAGCATATGATTGGATCTTTTTTTAATGGAGTCTGATAATCTCTGCCTCTTGATTGGACTCTTTAAGCCATTCATATTTAATGTAATTGTTGCTGTACTATTACATTAAATATGAATGGTGTAAAGAGTCCAATTACAGTCACAATTGACTATAATTGTCTTCCATAGACATTTTTTCTTTGCTCCCTCTTTTACTATGTTTTATGTTAAATTGATATTTCTAGGTATCATTTCCTTTTTGTTATATTATTTGAATTATTTTCTTAGTGGATGCTTTCAATTTTATAGTATGTACCTTAAATTACTACAATATACTCTAGAATTATATAATGTCTATTCCATAGAATAAAGAAACTTTGTTCCCAGGTAACTTTTTTGCTATTGTCATATGTATGATATATTTATAAAAGCCCCAAAATGTAGTTTTATAATTATAGTTTTATGCAATCTTACATCTTTTAAGTTAAATAGAGAAAACAGAAAAATATTTAATTTATCACACTTACCAAGGTATTTTTCCCAGTGGCTTTGGTTTTGGAGGTGGGGGTTGTGATAGAGTCTCACTTTGTTGCTCAGGCCAGAGTGCCATGGTGTGATCATAGCTCACTGCAACCTCAAACTCCTGGGCTTAAATAATTCACCTGCCTAAGCCTCCCAAATAGCTGGAACAACAAGGGCACAAGTAGCTGGGACTACAGGCATATGCTATGATGCCTGACTAATTTTTCTGTTTTTAGTAAAGAAGGGGTTTCCACTCTTGTTCACACTGATCTCAAACTCTTGAGCTCAAGCAATCCTCTCACTTCATTCTTCCAGGGGCAGGATTACATGCATGAACCATCAGGCCTGGCCATATTTTCACATATGGATTTGAGTTACTGTGTAGTGTTATTTCCTTCCAGCCTGAAGGATTCTTTAGTATTTCTTGTGAGACAGGTTTGCTAGCAATGAGTTCTCTTCACTTTTGTTAATCTGAGAATGATTATATTTTGCCTTAATTTTAAAGATAACTTTTCTGGATATTGAATTCTTCATTGATTTTTCCTTTTCCTTTTTTACAGCACTTTGAATATGCCATTTTATTGCCTTGTGATCTGCTTTATTCCTGTCAACTTTTAATTATGTTGATTTTCCTTTTGTGTGATGAGTCATTTTTCTCTTGCTGCTCTCAAGACATTTTTTTGTCTTTCAACATTATGACCATGAGGTATTTAGGAATGCATCTTTGTCTTTATCCTACTTAAAGTTCCTTGAGATTTTTGGATATGTAGATTAATGCTTTCTAAAACCAAATTTGGGGGTCATTCTCTCTTTAAATATTCTTTCTGCCTCCCTCCTTTTTTCTCTCCTTCTGGAACTTTTATTGCATATATATATACCAGGTGCATTTGATTGTGTGTGGGGGGGGGATACCCAAAGTTCTGTTTGTTTATTTATTTTGTTGCTGGGTCTCTGTTTACTTTTTTCCTTTATTCTTTTCTTTTTAATTTCTTTGAATGTATTTATAATAGCTTTCTCAAAGTTTTTTCCTGCTAAGTGCAATTATTCCCCTGACACATCTCAAGGGTTGTTGTTGTTGTTACTCTTTATTTATTTGTTTATCTGTCTGTTTTGGTAATTTACCTGAACCTATTCTGTGATATTTCTTTATTGATATCCATAATTCTTTCTTTCTTTCTTTTTTTCTTTTCTTTCATACATTTTTTGCTTCCTATGGGTCAGTATATTTTCATGGTCAGCCAATTATGATCAGAGGTTATGTTTAAAATCCTTAAATGAATAAAGTTTTTTCTTTGCCTTACTCATTTAAGTAAGTTTTTGAATGTAATCTCTGATTTTTAAGGTCTGCTATGGCTGTATCATTCCCTTGATTTCCTGGATAAATTTCTGACAGTCAGCCTGTCCAAGAAGAATCATAACCTCGGGCTCACTCCAGTGCTTTATTCCTCCTTCCTTTGCCACTGGGCTATTGTTTCAGAGGCACAGAGGTATTCCCATTCTCCACTCCAAGTCAAGTCATCACCCTTTGGCAGCAAAGCCTATTGCACTGACAGAGCTGGGCAGTAGGATCTGCCCCAGGCAAAAGTGCCGCAAATTCTGACCATTCTTACCTGGTCCAATAGTTCTCCTGAATAAACTCTTCTCAGTTTGTTATATGCCTTTGATTGAAGCCTAGAATCTTGAAAATGTGATTTCTGAAAAATTTTTTTCTGATTACATTGTTCCTTCTTGAGGAAAAGATTTGCCAAACTCCAGCACTAAAGAAGATCTAGGTTCAGCAATCTGTATATTAACAAGCCCTTCATATTTTTCTGATATACATTAAAGTTTGAGAGCTGGTGCTCATACTTAAAACCAGCTTTACCACTCATGCAAAAGGTCCCATCCTCCCTCCTGGGCTCTAGAACAAAAGTCTCTTTGCTTTCTTTTTCTTTTTTTTTTTTTTTAATTATTACTATTTTATTATTATTATAGATAAAAATATGCACCATAGATGTGGCCCGACCCATTACCCTCCCTCCACCCAAACCTCCCCCCTCCCTTCCCCTTCCTTGGTCCTTTCCCCATAGTCTTGTGCTATAGTTGGGTTATAGCCTTCATGTG
>CAUYPK010165012.1:0-16182 GCA_963574355.1 Loris lydekkerianus | reverse complement strand
TTGCTGGCTCCCTGTATCCTCAAAGGGATGATCATAGGCAGATCCCACCGGCCAGAGATGTCTGGAGTCTTGTCTCCCCAGATTCGCCAAGCCCAGTTACAGGGAAGCTGTTACTCAGCCGCCATCTTTAATCCACTCCTGAGAAAGGATTTTTAAACATGAAATGAAGAAAGCTAAAAAGAACTCTGGAGTGTTGGATTAGAATTGGAAGTACTGGTATGAACTGATAGGTTTTTAATGTATATACACAGATATAGGGATAGTTATTTTCCATGTACACATATACATGTGTATATGAATATATTTATATGTACACATATGCATAGAGAGAAAAGCAATAAGCATAGTGAGCAATGAGATCCCGGTTTCTAAATATCTCCTCCAATAAAAGGAATCAGATCCGTTAGAAGTTGATATGAGGATTGGGACAGGGAAAAAATATAAGCCTGGAACATCTTTGTCAGAAAGTCAGGAAAAATGAATTATGGGTATATCTCAAGGACATGGGAGCCAGCTTGAAGGAGCTCAAAGAACAATTTGATCATTAAAATAAGTAATGATAGCAATAGGTTAGAACCCATTGAATAAAGTAGACTCATGAGTCCATACTGAAATACCTATATACATATGTATGTATGTATATAATAAATGATGGAGAAGGGAAATCTCTTTCTTACAGTAGAATAAATGTAGAAGAAATGATACACCAGATCACCATCTGGCAACCATCATGGTGGTGTTGGTGGTGGTAGATTTAGGTAGATCTATTCAACCAAGACAGATGCTAAGGGTGACGGATGAAGTTTTGATAAGAAGGATATTAAAAAAAAAAAGAAGAAGAAGAAGAAGAAGAAGAAGAAGAAGAAGAAGAAGAAGAAGAAGAAGAAGAAGAAGAAGAAGAAGAAGAAAGAAAAAGAAAAAAAAGGAAGCAAGACATTGGTGTAGTATCAGAATGTCTCCCCATGGTAATCAAATACAAAGGGGTCATGGTAACTTTACAGTAGAGGAATCTAGGAGATCCCTGACCAGATTCTCAATGTTAACGTCATCAGGAGTAAGATGGGTCATTACCACGTGCCCCTGGATGGGATGCACCAAGAAGAGCTCAGCATGTCTATAACTTCCTCCCAAGAGTGAATGGCTGAGGGCTGATGAGGAAACACCGGGTGGACACCGGTGGAAGGTCACCCTACAGAAGAAAAGACCTATGAAAGGCATGAGACACAAGAACAGGCTGAGAAACAATACCAGAGTAAAGGATACTGATGAGATGTGGTAATTAAATACAACGACTGCCTAGATAGGATCCTGGACCAGAAAGAAAAAAAGAAAATGACATTGTTAGGATACTTGGTGAAATATGAACAGGGAATGTGAAGTACATGGTGAGGAGTGTTGTGAACATGCTGATAAATTGGGCTGGCTCTCTAATGATAACACAAGAGGATTTTTAGTACTGGGCTGGAGAAGTCAGTTTCAGAAAAGATGTGTCTGTGTGCCTGGGTAGACAGAGAGGAAGAGAGCTTGACCAAAAAATTAGGATAAGATATGTATGAACAACTGGAAAATCTGGGCAATGTGATGGGGACACAGAATGTTTGTACTGTTTCACAACTTTTAAATTTAAAACTATTTCTTTTTAAAAATGATAAAAGAAATTGGCCGTGGAGTTACATGGGCCTGAGTTTAAACTCTAATAGTCATTTATTGATCTATGATCCAAATGAAATAATTTGAGTTTCAGTTGCATTTATTTTTAGAAAATTGAATTAAGTCCTCCTCCTACATCTCACAGAATTGGTCTAAATATAAACTAGATAAAAAGTTACCATTTATTGAGAACGTGCTACTATGTGCTAAAATCTTACTGTTTCTAAACCCCTCATGAACTTGGCAATGTAAGGATTAATGATTTCCAATTTATCATATGAATACTTTAGTCCCCCCTTATCTGCAGGGCATACATTCCAAACCTACAGCAGATACCTGAAACTGCAGCTAGTTTGGAACCCTATATACACTATGTTCTCTGATAACCAAGACGATCACTAAAGGACTAACAGGCGGATAGCATCTAATGGTTCACAAATATTAAATAGAAATAGCAGGGGAGTCCAACCTGCAGCCTGCCAGGTGCATGCTGATTTTCTGAGGACTTTTTTTGCTTATCTGTGGTGTCAGATATCACAATAAGTATGCACACACATTTCTTTTGCTAATCAGCTTTCTTTTTTCTTCTTTTGTTTTTTTTTTTTAGAGACAGTCTCACTTTGTCGCCCTCTGTAGAGTGCTGTGACATCACAGCTCACAGCTACCTCCAGCTCTTGGGCTTAGCTGATTCTCTTGCCTCAGCCTTCTGAATAGCTGGGACTATAGGCACCTGCCACAACACTTGGCTATTTTTTGTTGTTGTTGCAGTTTGGCTGGGGCCGTGTTCAAACCTGCTACCCTCCACATATAGGGCTGGCGCCCTACTCACTGAGCCACAGGCACTGCCTCTAATCAGCTTTAATTGGTGTTTGTATATTTACTGTGTAGCCCAAGATAACTCTTACTCTTCCCATATTCAACAGAAAAGGTTGGGCATCCCCATACAGCATGAATACACCAAACAAAGGGATGAGTCATGTCCAGGGCAGGATGGTGCAAGATCTCATCATGCTACTATGAAGGGCACCCAATTTAAAAGTTAAGAATTATTTTTGGTCTTGGCACCTGTGGCTCAAGTGGCTAAAGCGCCAGCCACATACACCTGAGCTGGCGGGTTCAAATCCAGCCCAGGGCCCACCAAACAACAAAAACAGCTGTAACCAAAAAATAGCCAGGCGTTGTGTTGGGCATCTGCAGTCCCAGCTACTTGGGAGGTGGAAGCAAGAGACTCGCTTGAGCCCAGGAGTTGGAGATTGCTGTGAGTGCTGTGAGAGAGCCACAGCACTCTACCCAGGGCGACAGCTTGAGGCTCTATCTCAAAAAAAAAAAAAAAAAGAATTATTTTGCAATTTTCTATTTAGTATTTGTGAACCACAGTTGACCACAGGTTAACTGAAACTTTGGAAAGCAAAACCACAGATGGGGGTGTGTACTGCAGCCTGAGACTCAAAGAAATAACATAACCTTGCCGGAGAGGACAGGGTTTATACCAGCATCAGCTTTAAAAGCCCCCTCTTTGTATTCCATGGGGCTTCCCCAGGAGTTTGGGATAATGAAAGCACTCAATCAGTATTCACTTTCCTCCCAGGAGCATAGCTGGAGAGCAAACATGATTAAATGAGCACAGTATGATCTGCTGATGGTATTAGGTAGATGCAGAGTGCAGCGAGAAAATGGAAGAAAGTAACCTGCCGGGTGTGGCTCCGGGGCAAGAACATGGAGAGGCTTCACACTCATACTAGAATCAGGTGTCAAAGGATGAGGCAGCAATGGAGAAACAGAAAGCAAGGGGTTTCCGGCAGAAGCTGGGCAAGTGCACAGCCATGTCAATGGTGCCAGCATGGGAGCTGGATAAGCAGTGCCTGGAGGGAGGGGTGAGCTGGGGAGAGGTAAGTGATTCTGGGCAAGTGGACAGACCCCACACCGGGAGAGTCTGTCTTCGGGGCTGTGCTTAAAACGTTTAGACCTTGTCCTCTTGGCTGGGGACCAGTGGCCCACCTACCGCCACTACCTCTCTGCACACATCAGACGTTACTAATCATGGCAGTTTATTGCACTTCAGACAGCCCACACTTCAGCCAGCCACCACCAAATCCACTGGAATTGGCACCTGAAATGGAATCATTCGCTCTCCCTACTCTCGGCAACGACGCAGCTGAGAGGATTTTAACCGGTGGCTGATGTGTATACAAAGCTAGACCCTGATGGCAATATGGAGGGATCAGGAACGAGCTGCAGGCACAGTGACTCACAGAAGGTCCCACAGAGGTTCTGTGCATCGTGTAAGAGAGGAGCACTTCCACAAGAAGTCAGCCTGGGCTTTTGTCTAGCCATTCCAGAAACCACATCATGGTAGAGGGAGTATGAAAAATGCTTTTTGGATGACAGAACCCAGGACAAACAGAAAACCACGCTGAGGGAAAGCGAGATCCACAGAAAGGACTGGAGCCAAAGTGAAGCAAGCCAACCCTGTGAGCGGTAAGGAGGCTCCACTCCCCCGAAACCCCAGGCAAACTCAGCTGCACACTTAGCACGGCAGCGCTGCAGTGCCTCGGGGCTGTCAGAGCTAGTCATTCCCTGCCACGTGGAGGTGTTCAGGAAAAGGTCATTATCAAAAGGCAGTCACAGTGCCTGCATCTCAGGGAAAGACACGGGATATTTAAGTTAAAACACATACATAAATCCACCCACTGTGTGCAGATAGACACAGGATAGAATTAGGAAGCATCCCGACCCAGGAGACAAGCAAGACACTGGTCTCTTGAGTTTGAGGGGCACTTGAACACAGAATCTAGAAAAGGAGTACTGGGGACAGGTCTGGGGTTTATCTCCTCTCTAAGCCTCAGTTTCCCTGACTGAAAAAGGCAATCTCTAACACAATAATGCTGACTCTGAACTTTCCTCTCAGAGAAAATAACAGGGAGACAACAGGGGTGTTCTTGCTATGAGCTCAGGAAAGTCAGGCTAACTCATTCTGTCTGCAGGTCCATGAGGGTAGCCACTCACATTTCGCCAGAAATATGGTAATATGATGGAGAAAACTGCAAACACTTTGTTGGGGGAAGTCCTGGGGAGCACGGAGCATTCTGCTTTAAGATACTGACTGTTTTTGAAATAAAACTTTAAAACGTGCCATAAAAAGCAACTATTCCTCTGAGGAAAGAGTGGCCTAAAGTGTCTTTGATTGTAACTATGGGAAAGACTTTCATCTGTGCTCTTTACGAGGCTAATTGTAACTCGCCCCCAAGCTCAGAAACCTTTTGCTGAAGCTTGTGGTTGTAATCTTACACTCTATGTGATCAACATTCATTTTTCAACAAGGATATTCCAAAAATGTTAAAGAAAAAAAAAAAAAAAACTCCTGGCTCTGAAAGAAGTAGAATGAGTGAAAGCTGATAAGAAACTGCTTTAGCCCATGCACACGCAACCTGCTGCCCCCTGATGCACCAAGTGAAAGTCCTCCAGCTTTGTCAGGAAGGACCCCACGAAACTGCAAACCGAAACAAACACGAAGCACTTAGCATGACGCTTGGCCCATCAGAACACCTCAAAAGCCCATGGCTGTTATCATCATCATCTTAACATTTGTCTTCATTATTGCCGCTGAATCTTAACTCTATCAATACTTAACTGTCACGAGAAAGATTTACTCCTACCAATGAGGTCATCTTCATGGGCCATCTAACCACTGACGCACCCCTGGGGAAGGCTGCTGGGGTTGCCGTCTTCTATTAACTGGCATGAGAGAAAGTTACCATAAATTTGTTGTCTATAACAACAGATAGAAACCCCCACTATGTTGTTTTTCACAATTCTTTTACGTACAAAACTTCAACTGAAAACTGTGGTTCTGGGAGGCACCTGTGGCTGAAAGGAGTAGGGGGCGCCAGCCCCATATCCCGGAAGTGGTGGGTTCAAACCCAGCCCCAGCCAAAAACTACAAAAAGTTAAAAATAAATAAATAAAAAGAAAACTGTGGTTCACACTTTTCTCTCAGATGCCCAGATGTATCTCTGCTATACACTAAGTGCCTCCTTCATCACAGGCTCACTGATATAATTTCATTAGCATGTATAGAGATCATTTACCACATACCAGCACAGTGCTTATGGCTGTTTTACTTATTAACTTATCTTCACTACAACTCCATGCAATACTGCTGCTATTCCTGAGGTGTCCGAGGCTTAGAGAGGTTAAGTTATCCAAGATCTTTCTCACATTCAATGAAATACACAGTAGGTAAGGGGTGGAACATGAACTTGAACCAAGAGGCGTTTCAGAATCCAACATCCATGTTTGCTTTCCACTAGATTGTAATTACTATTAATGAATAAAGAATTCTTAAATGAGGGTCCTTGAACTTCAGAGAATCTATGAGCCTCCTGGAATTGTACATAAAATAGCATATATATATATATATATATGTATATATACATTTTTCCTTGGAGAAAGTCCAAAATTTTGACCATTTCTACAAAGGAGTCCAGGACTCATGAAAAATAAAGTTTAAAAAAATTATTCTAGACTCAGGTGAGACTAGATCTTATCTTTGTATTCTGAACCACCATTCCCCCCTTCACTGCCCCAAGCACTCAGAAGCAATGCCTGATACTACTTCTAATTGGTAGGCATCTAATTCCCAACTGTCTAGTTGACTCAATTCTCTTTTCTGGTCCTTTCTTAGATCCACACCCAACCTATGCTCACACCTGCTCTGCAACAGAGATGCAAAGAGCATGATGAATTTTTTTAAAACTATTTTTAAGCCTTGCACATGTGACAGCTCCCTTAACACAGTTCCCAAGCCAAGTCTTTCACAGCCACTCCCACTGTGGAAGAACAAACCGGACTCTGCCCTGCCTTCTTGCCCCAGAAGGCCAACATCTGCTCATTCTGGGCTAAAGAGCTCACCTGCTAAGGAGATGCCCAGCTTGGAATTGCACAACACATCTGGCCCTTCCTGCTTGAGCTCAAGCTGTTATTTTCAGGGTCAGCTGTCAAGTAATTTTCTGCTTTATAAACAATCTCACATTTAATAAGAGCCATTGTGCAAAGTGAGCTTTTGAAATAAAGTTGATTTTCAGTCTGCAGCTGCACCTGCAGATACCCCACTTTCTAACAGAACTATGTTTGCTGGCTAGGAAAATAACTGCCCGTTGTTGCATTTTTGGCATGCCTACTGTACACCAGGCACCATTTGAGATACATACATCCATCATCCACAACTCACACAATAGCTTAGGCAGATGTACCAACATTTTACAGATGGGGAACCTGAATCCTGCCAGAGAAATTAAATAATTTGCCCAGGAACAGACATCTCTTCATACCTCCCCATTTCTTCATGCTCCTATTTTCTCATGGAATTAAAGCTACTCTCTTTTCAAGGAATGTTTACTCAGGCTGAAAAGTGAGAATAATTTCTAGGCCTGATCATCTTAGCTGCAAAGGAATATCACTTCATACATAGGACTGTACTATAATGGGAGAGCAAAAAAATAAAAAATAAAATTTTTGCTTTTCACTCTTGACAAATAATGTTAAGAAAACTTAGAATCTTACGTGTCTTGAATGTATTCTAAATGCCTCCTTAAAAGCCACTTTTGAATACCTAGTATTCAATTACATTTAACAAATATAGGTTCTAGGCACTGAGCTAGACAGTATGAAAAGACCCAAAACAGAGAGAGAGTCTTGCCACTACCACTCCACCCACAGATCTCCCAATTAACTGAGCAGATTAATATGCACATTGTTTAATATACTATTAAAACAAAAGGAAGAATTTTATAGCATGCTAAATGGACCTAAGAGGAAAGAAATAGGGACATATTTGTTTTCATGTGGGAAGGGAAGTATAAAGGTATGTGATAAATGCAGACTTCATGAGTAATTAACACCCAAGCAATGATAATGGGTGGGCTTTTACATGTGAGGGATGAGTGGAAAAGGTGAAGGGGGGTGTCTGAGCAAAGAAAGGCTCAGGGAGGAGAAGACATGGGGCAGTTGATGGTATAGCCCACAGCCCCTGGCCTGGGGGCACACATGAGGCCACAGTTAATACTGGGAAGGGCTGAATTATCTGCTTACTTCAGTGAGGAAAATAAGAAGCTGATGAAGGTTTAGGATTGGAAGTGACCTGATCAGCTCTGTCTGATAGAATTAATCTGACAATAGTGTGTGGAGTGGAGGAGTAAGAGTCTAGAAGTAGAGACCAATGACAGGTGTCTGGTTACCTGATGAGGTGTGGAGGTGTAAAGCATTCACTGAAGAGACATCTCACCAGGACTTGGTGCAAGAGGGAAACTGAGCCTGGTGGCATCACTGTGTGAAATGAGGAAAAGATTTCAGGTCTTTGAACATTCTGATTTGCTCACGTGTTTACACGTTAGAACAAATTAGAACAATCAAAAAAGCTTCATATACACAGAGGCCTGGACACTGGGTTAGTGTAGAGTCATTTCCATGCTGTGAGGCCGCTGAGCTCATTCACAAAGCTGTGTTCCTGGCAGCTTTGGCCTTAAACTCTGACTCCACAGTAGGAATCCAGGCATTGCTTGAGATGTGTTAGAGCATGCATACAAATCAGAAGTATCGAGGGAGGTGGCGAATGGCTGGGGTAGGTCATATTTACAAAATCTATAGTTTGAAAGGACATTTTAGGAGACAAAGTTGAGTTTAAGGAGCTCATTAATCCTCCAGACTCACTGAAACTGGTGTGTGATGCTTGCTAAACACCCAGCTCATACGGCAAGTTGGGCCAGAAGGGAAGTCCTGTCGCCGCATCCAGTTCTGAGCAGGAGTGGGGAGGAGGAGGGACTAACGAACAGTTCCACAGCCTGCTGGACCTGCCTTCTGGGATTTTCCAGACATATTAGCTCTCTTAACTTCCTGCCAAGTCACAAACTTTTTAAATCCCGTAGTTCTTATATTAAATAATAGCACTACATTTGCATTTTGGGTAGAGGCACGTATATTTTTTAAAGCAAAACCCACTACAGGCAATTCCTGAGTTATAAACATCTGACTTACATACAACTCACACTTGGAACAGAACCTATTACAGTAAGTCCCGGAGCTACAAACATCCGACTATGACCCACACTTACAAACTGAAGCTACTACAGGTAATAGGTAAAGGTACCTGCTCCAACTTACATATAAATTCAACTTAAAAACAAACCTACAGAACCTATCTTGTTCATGACCCAGGGACTACATATACTGAAAACTCAGAAAGTATAAGTGAGTATAAGGAAAAAGGAAAAATTCACCCAGAACCTACTACTCACCCATCAGTTAACGTTTTAGTATATTACTGTCCAGTCAGCTGCACCTGCCTTTTTAAGACAGTTGAGATTTTCACCTCTAAAATGTGCTTATCCTGCATAATCTAAGGGCTAAGGAATAAACTGACTCATGAACTTGTGAAATTCAAATCTAAATGCCACTAGCCCAATACCTGACAGGAAAGCAGGTGTAAAATATTTAAACCAACTTCAAAGTCTTTCCTCAGAACCTCTGGAAATGGATGTGAAATCACTTTAACAGCAATGTTTCTCCTCTGGGCTTCTAAGTTAGTTCTTTGTAATTGTGATAGTTAAGTAGCTTGCTAATTGAAAGGAGAAAAAGAGAAAGGGAAGAGACATCCCCTACCCACAGCTGTGGCAGCCATTCTTAGTTATAAAATACCTTGCAATTGGCTCATACTGATACTTCCCATCATTCCAACTGTGTCTGGAAGCAGAGGCAGCAATTCACCTAAGGCCATACACATGGTGGGTGGCACAGCCAGGATGAGAAGTCAGGCTTCCTGCCCTCCTGCTCCTTTCCAGAGATGCCCCCCGAGAGCAGATCCTCTGGGGAAAGGACTAAAACTCACACAGAGCCCGAGGCCTTGCTGAGTTAACATGATACTAGTAATTTCAGCCACTTCACTAATCCAGAATGCAAAATGAAAAATCCACTCTCTCCTCTGTGCCCTCAAGTATTTCTCAGATGTTTCGTCAGAACTGATATTCACAAATGTTGAGTATTAAATCTTGAGGGCCTACAAGGTGCCAAGACATCTACCAAAACACTCCCGCACTGAGTCCTCACAATAGTCCACAGGGATCCTGGGCCCTATCTCAGAAGTGAAAAAGAAAATCCACTTCAGCTCTGCCCAAGTTCAAAACACATTCCTCTACTTCTTGCCACACTCTTGAAGTTTAGAGACATTTAGCTCTTGCAAGCTCAGTGAAATAGATCCTGACCTCAAGGAAGGAAGAAAACCCCACCCCAACACAGACTCCCAGACCCCAGCAGGGGACCAGCATCCCTGAGAGCCCCTCCCGTTTTTCACCCATGTTCTCCTGGTGGCCAGGCAGGGCTCCATCCTGAGGACCAATCATCCTCACTCACCAGGGTAGCCTGCAGGGTGGGAACTCAGAGCCTCCCCAGCTCAGCCACAATCTAGTGTGAGCCTTGGTACTAAGATGTCCAAGCAAAGAAGGCAGGGTTTCTCCCAAAGCTAGAGATAAAACAAACCCATCAGCCATTACTCCCAGTCCCAAGACAAGAAAACAGCTCAGTAGACAACAGCCTGATGAATTGAGAGATCACATTTCTTGGAATTCCACGGCAATTTTTATTGGGTAATAAAAGTCCCCTTCCCAGATAGGGTGCCTGAGGCAGCTCAAATCTGGGGTCCTGGCAAGAGCTCTGACAAATTAGGGCAGGCAACTAGTCTCTTGGGAAAATCTCTGCAAAGCACGTTGAAACACACAAGCTAAAAGGCTTAAGGATAAGAGCTGCTATGCTACCTCTACAGTCCTGTGTTACGGGGTGACCCTGAGAAGAATCTATCTTCTGGTGACTTTGCATACATGTATAACATCGATATAGGAGAGAAAGCAGTAAGCAGGGCAATAAAGCAATTCAGTTAATTTTCCATTCAGATAACTAAACTTTTTGCCAAAGCCATTCAATCTGCCTATATTAACTCACAGGATTTAGCGATATCTCCTGTAAAAGAACTGTTTTTGAAGATTCACTGAGAAGTTCCTTGGCAATCTTGCCTTCATTCATTCATTCATTCCATTCTGTGACACAGAGTTTATGAAGATGCAAATTAAAAGCTACAGTCTTAGGTCTCAGAGTCCAATCAAGAGAAATAAGCAAGTGTTCTGCTGCCTGTATTTCACAAAGGTTAGAGGGCGCACAGAGTGCTGCACATCTAAATCAGGTAACTGCTCAGAGGCCAACTGGGAGAAACAAGTATTTATTCTCCAAAGTAACTGTTGGGTTTTTTTGTTGTTGTTGTTTGTTTTTGAGACAGAGCCTCAAGCTGTCGCCCTGGGTAGAGTGCCATAGCATCACAGCTCACAGCAACCTCCAACTCCTGGGCTCAAGCAATTCTCCTGCCTCCACCTCCCAAGTAGCTGGGACTACAGGCGCCCGCCACAACACCCGGCTTTTTTTTGGTTGCAGCCATCATTGTTGTTTGGCAGCCCTGGGCTGGATTCGAGCCCACTAGCTCAGGTGTATGTGGCTGGCGCCTTAGCTGCTTGAGTCACAGGCGCCCAGCCCAAAGTAATGCTTTGATGGCTGCATTTCATAAAGCTTAATGTATGACAGAATGCTAAGCACCCATATCAGCAGAGGAAATCAGAGGGGGCTTCAAAGATGAGGGGACATTCGGGCTAAGTAGAGCTAGCCAGATAGACTGTTAGCTGGGAGGATATTCAAGGAAGAAAGAAAAACAAGCAAAAATACAGAGGTGTGAAAGAACGATGTATATTTCTCAAATGACCACATATCCCAGGCAGATAAAACAGGTGAGAAGTGTTGGGAGCTGCTGGACAAACAGGCAGAGATGCCAGATCAGGCAGAGTCTCCACTGAAGTCTTCACACCTAACAGTCCCTCTCAAGAAACCACTCTCTCTGCTCTTTCATAAGAAACAACTTCTCATCCAATCAAGTTTCATCATGAGATGTGGCAATTCAGTCACATCTTCAGGCTTCACTCCTAGTTCTCTTGTTGTTTCCCCACACCTGCAATGCCTTCCTCCACTGAAGTCTGCACTCCTCAAAATCATCCATGCGGGCTGGAATCAGCTGTCAATCAACAGTCATTTTTTAAAAGGAATCTTTTCTGAGCAGCAGGTCTCAATAGTGGGCTTTAAATATCCAGTAAACTATGCTGTAAACAGATATTCTATCATCCAGACTTTGTTCTTTCATTTATGGAGAGCACAGGCAGAGCAGATTTTGCTAACTCTCAAGAGCCCTAGGATTGGGGCCGGGCGTGGCGTCCAGGCCAATGGACTCCAGCAGGACCCTGGGCAGCACTACAGGGAGCTGCTGCCCTGCCGTCTCCCCCCCCCCCAAACACACCCGGACCAGGCCCCCAGCGCCGCCTCCCCTCACCTCCCCAGCCCAGCAGCGAGGGAGGACAGCGAGTGTGCCGCCAGCCTGCAGAGCCTGCAGCTGGACAACCAGAAAAACGCGCAAGATAGACAGGGACATCAGGAGGAGACGGAGAACACCAAAGGAAGTCCCGGAGGGGACGTGGGAGCCAAAAAGAAAAAGAAGAAACTGAAGAGAAAAAAGGAGAAACCAAATTCCGGGGACACCAAGTCAGACGCCACCTCTGATTCCCAGGAGATTAAACTTCAGCCGCCTTCCAGGAATCCCGCCATCCCAATGCAGAAGCTGCAGGATATCCAGAGAGCCATGGAGCTGTTAATCTCCGTGCCAAGGCCCAGCGGCGAACATTGATGAGGCCGCAAAACACAGATACCAGTTCTGGGACACACAGCTGGTACCCAAACTAAATGAAGTCGTAACATCTCTCGGTGCAATTGAACCAGATGAGGACAACGTGCGCCCAGAAACGGATTCTTTGCCACAGGCTTTCATGTGGGACACTTCAGACTTGAGTGGCGCTGAAGTGCTCCAGGAGCCCTACACGCTGCTAAGTGACAACTACGTGGAAGAGGATGACACGTTCCGCTTTCACACTCGCCCAAGTTCCTCCTGCACGCTCTGCGGCCCCTGGGCTGGCTCCTCCTGTGCCACTGTGGGGTCAGAGTGTCTTCAGACAAACTGGCGGGGTTCACAAGCACCGTCCCAGTGAACAATCGGATTTGTGACAGTGTGAAGAAGAGGGTAGAAATCAGCTTGCTTTGGGTTCCTAAGAAACTGAGATCAAAGCGGGTAGCCCGAGTGTTAGAGAAATAACCAGAAGGGTGAACCTGGAGGGAACCTTTCAGGCCATGTACACGAGGGGCGTGTCCTCCCCAAGCCGGTGGCTACGTGCAGATACAGGCATGATCACTGACCTACAGAAAATCAGAAGTCACATTTCCTTGCTTGAGTAGAAATATGACTGTACAGAGAACAATGAAGTTATACAGACTTCTGGACAGCTCCAGTGGAAAACTGACCAACCTCCTGAGCTCCTACACACTCCCCTAGCAGGTGATGCACCCCCCAGTTCACAAAACCCTCAACCCTGCCTACTCTTCCTACAACATTCATACAGGTCCCTGATGGACCTGATGCGAGATGCGCTCATCCCTGATGGACCTGATGCGAGATGAAAGGATTTGATGTAGTCAATGCATTGGATTTGATGGAAAACAAGACATTCTGGCTCTTTAAAAACTTTATTCAAATTAACATGAGGGTACAATATTTAGGTTACATTGTTCTCACTTCAGGGTAAAGTTCCATTTGTAGAAGAGGCCCTCACCCAGGGGGCGTATTGTACACCCTCAAAATGTGCACATTAGGTGAGATCCCGCCTCCTGCCCTCCCTCCTTCTGCCAAATGTCCTCCTCCCCTACTTCCCTCTACCCCCAAACTGGACTATAATAGTGTTTTATTGTTCTTAGGAACAGGTAATTGTTTATATATCGGTTTCATATTGGTATGGAATACATTGTATATTCATCTTTCCATTCTTGGGATACTTTACTAAGAAGAATATATTTCAACTATATTCAGGTAAATGTAAGAGATGTAAAGTCTCCAACTTTTTTAATGGCTGCATAATATTCCATGGTATCCATATACCCCAGTTTATTGATCCATTCATGGGTTGATGGCACTTAGGTTGCTTCCACAACTTGGCAATTATGGACCGAGCTACAGTAAACATTCTAGTGCAAATGTCTGTGGTAAAATGATTCTTGTTCTTCTGGGTAGATACCTAATAATGGGATCACAGGGTCAAATGGAAGGTCTACATTTAGATCTTAGAGAAGTCTCCATACAGAAAATAAGACATTCTTGGAAAAACTCAAGTTTGGTATAGGAGATGGCAATTTGCAGTATTAGCTGTACAACTGGAGATGTCGAGGAATGGATTTTGAGAAGGTTGGACTTATACTACAGTAGATGGATATTTTTATTTCTAGAACTCTGACATCATCATTTGTTAATATTCTATTCAATGATTTCTGGAACTGTTATTCCAAAGAATAAAAGCACAACGTAGGCTCGGCACCTATAGCCCAGCGGCTAGGACACCAGCCACATACACAGGAGCTGGCAAGTTCAAAACCAGCCCAGGCCTGCTAAACAACAATGACAACTATAACCAAAAAATAGCCAGGTGTTGTGGCAGGTGCCTGTACTCCCTGCTACCTAGGAGGCTGAGGCAAGAGAATCACTTAAGCCCAAGAGTTTGAGATTGCTGTGAGCTGTGATGCCACAGCACTCTACCCAAGGCAACAGCTTGAGGCTCTGTCTCAAAAAGAGAGCCCTAGGATTGGGGGGATGGTAAATGAACATTGGCTTCAACTTAAGTCACCAACTGCATTAGCCCCTAACAAGAGAGTAAGCCTGTCGTTTGAAGCTACTCATTGACTTGTCCTCTCTAGCTATAAAATTCCTAGATAGTAGCTTCTTCCACAAGGCTTATTTACGTAAAGATCTATTATTTAGTGTAGCTACCTATATCAGTGACCTTAGGTAGATCTTCTGGCTAAGCACATGCTGTTTCATTTTACAGCTTTATGTCATGGAGTCGGCTTCTTTCCTAAAACCTCACAAAACTACCAGTTCACATTTTTGTGCAGCTTCCTCACTCTCTCAGCCTTCACAGAATTGATGAGAGTTAAGGTCTGTCTCTGAATTAGGTGGTTGCTTTGATCTTCTATCCAGGCCATGAAAACCTTCTCCATATCAGATAATAAGCCTGTTTTGCTTTCATATCATTTGTGTGTTCACTGAAGCACTACTTTTAGTTTCCTTCAAGAACTTTTACTTTGCGTTCACCTCTTGACCAACTGCTGGGCCCGTGAAGACTAGCAGTCAGCTCATCTCAGCTTTTGACACGTCTTCCTCACTAAGCTTAATCTCTGCCAGCTTTTTAAGAAAAGAAATGTGACTTTTTCACCTGACACTTAGAGACCATTAGAGGGATATTAATTGGCCTGATTTCAATATTTTTATGTCTGAGGGAATAAAGAGAGGCCTAGAGGAGAGGGAGAAAGGGGAGCAGTCAGACTACATCCAACCTTTATCAAGTTTACCATCTGATATGGGCACCATTCATGGCACCCCAAAACAGTTATCATAGCAACATCAAAAGATCACCGACCACACATCACCACAACAGATACAACAATAATGAAAATGTGCAAAAGATTGTGAGAACTACCAGAATGTGGCACAAAGACATAAAAGGGAGCACGTGTTGTTGGAAAAATGACTTGCTCAAAGCAGAGTTGCCACAAACCTTCAATTTGTTAAAAGCAGAAGGGGGGAAATATCTGCAAAGCACAATAAAGTAAGCACAGAAAAAAAAAAAGGTATACCTGCACACATCCTGTGTCAGTCATAACAGGATTGTACATAGGAGTGAGATTCATTTTGTCGTCTAGGTTTTCAGCTAAGCTGAGCAGCAATCAGCTGGGTGACAGGGCTCCTTGACCACACTCTCCTGCACAGCTGCCTGAGCAAGGCTAAGACCAGGCAGCTCAAAATGGAGCCCAGAGGGCCTCTTCGAGGAAAAGAGGTGAGAGCACGTGCAGTCACTACTCCCTGTCTCCCCTGCCCTTTTTGTTCCGGCAGCTGCATTCCAAAGACTAATGAGAACAAGGTGCAACATGGTTTAACAATTTTGATACATTCCTTAGCAAAACAATTTCTTTAAAAACACATCGACTGCATTACAGTGACTCCATCAGGCAAGACGCGTGTCAGGGAAAAAGCATGAGAAAATTTGGCAGGTATGTCTAACGTGTCAATAAATTAAACTAAGTTTATTTTCACAAAACCAAATGGTCAGACTTGCTCATGGTTTCCTACCAAGAAGTAAGAATTACTCCCTAGAGAGAGTAATCAAAGTGCAATTAAACCAGCGCTGGAATTTTTTTAAACATGCTATCCTTTCTTCACATATGATTGCCCTTTCATTTTTAGCATAGATCCTAAACTTGAAGAAATAGCAATGGGCTTTTTTAGGTTTAGGTCCTTCTGTGATAACGTGCAATCATAACACAGGGGTTTACAAAAAAAAAAAAAAAAAAAAAAAAAGA
>CAUYPK010165010.1:0-28829 GCA_963574355.1 Loris lydekkerianus | reverse complement strand
TCGACACAAAGAGCCAAAATTTTAAACTGTGACAGTCAGAGAGCCATACCACGCAGTGACCTGCCAAAACAGACAAACACTCACACAAAAGCATATAATTTTAACAATAATATATTAAACACATAATATAACATGCTCAGTCAGGTGTTTTTTGTTACCTTGTTCGCCACCCCTGCTATATAGTAACTCAAATAGAATGAGGTGGGCAGCACCTGTGGCTCAGTGGGTAGGGTGCTGGTCCCATATACGGAGGGTGGCGGGTTCGAAGCCAGCCCCAGCCAAACTGCAACAAAAAAATAGCCGGGCATTGTAGTACTCGGGCCAGCTACTCGAGAGGGTGAGGCAAGAGAATCACCTAAGCCCAAGAGCTGGAGGTTGCTGTAAGCTGTGATGCCACAGCGTTCTACCGAGGGCGATAAAGTAAGACTCTATCTCTACCAAAAAAAAAGAAAAATAGAATGAGGACACTTAATTTAGTGACAAGAAAAGACATCTAAGATAAGTAAAAAACATAAGATGTATAAAAGAGCAAATTACCCTTTGCATAAAGAGACTGAAAAACAAGGAAACATACTCATCTTTGATTATTTTGCACTAAGAGAAATTACTGACAATGACAAGAACTAAGCAGACAGGAGACCGGATGTGAGGGAAAATTCAAACTGCATATATACATATATATTTTTTGCCTATATAAATATTTTGCCTATTCAAATATTAAATTTTTTAAGTATTTTTGAAGTGTTAGGGATACAGTTCAAGAGCTCAAATGTTAGCTGCAATTACTATGTTGCTGTTGTTAGTAAGCTCAAAATACCTCCTTTCTGAAGACTTTTCCAAAGTGCCTGGACACAGAAGCTTCCCCTCCCTCCTCTCACTCCCAGATTATTATTTAAGGAATTTGTGACTTTCTTCTCTAGTGTAAGTGAATCCAATGTCTCATTCATTTTTAATATCCCAGGAGCCTAATTTGTACAAAGTATTTACTTTTTGGAGTAACAGTAACCTACAATTTTTTTGAAGAAGTGTGATAATATCCAAAAAGATTATATTCTATCATTAATTATAAGACCTGAAAATTGAAAAAGCTGAATAACTGGATTTGCTAGTTATCTTTTAATTTCTGCCCAGCCCAAATCTCCCCCCTTTACCACTTTTTTTTTTTTTTCAGGATTGTCCCTGACATTGACATTACATTCCAAGCCAAGACCCTACCACCTCTCTGTAACTCACTGCAAACCCTGAAATGTTGTCTTTTGTCATAAGTCCCAACACTTGATCCATCGCTCCTGTCAAAAATGGATGCACTTAAAAATGCACTTGTCACCTTTTAGACAAATGCTCACATATTGATCAGTGAACAAAGCGCCCATAACTGGAGAAGACCTAGCACTTGATGCCTAATTCTTTCAGTGTTTTGTCTGTTCTTTTAGTATGGAGGGTATTCTGTAACTTACTGCTCAGTAGCCCAATTCTAGATGTCATTCCAGCACACGGAATACTCCACTGACAGCTAAACAGTCACTTTTCATACAGGCTCCTCCCCATCCCTCCTCCTTCAACCCCCATCAGCTTAAGAGCTTTTCCCTCAAACTGACAGACACACTTAAACAGTTCAGAAGCCCTTCTCCCCTTGCGTCCTTCCCAGCAATTGCAAGACCACCTCCCCAACTCTCATCATCTCGCAACCCAATTCCGTCCCCAATATCACCCCGCTCCCCGAGAATCCAAATCTCAACCTAAGTCTCTTCCAAAGAACTAGGCAGCTTTGCAGCCTTTCCCAACAAGTACACAATTGACAGCTTGACACCAGATTCCCCAAATACCCTTTCCTGCTCCCTCCCCTCCCACTCTATACACTGGCTCTTTTCTCACTATCACTCACCCACCCTGGCTTCCCCGAAAAGTCACAGCCCCGTTCCCTAAACATGCTCACTGCTCTCCCCGTCTCCCCACCCCCTTCCACCTCTGACAGCTCAGTCACCTCCATTCCCATGTGGCTGCAACCTCCTCCACACTCTTCCCTTGACAGTTCAGGGTCGGCTCCCAGTCCCCTAGACTTGGCTGCTGCCAGTGGCCCCCGCCCAGGGTCGCTCACCAGGGGGTAGGAATCAACTCACCCACTCTCCCGCATCACATTGCTGTCCCCACAGTCACAGGCCCCCCCGGCCTGGCTGCGGAACATATTGAAGTCGTGCCCGGTGTGGTCGCCTTGGTGGAAGCACTCGGCGCACAGGGACATGCAGGGGGAGATGCCGCAGGTCCGGCAGCGGTAGGCCACGAAGTTGGCTGTCCACACCAGGCCGCAGAGCGCCGCGGGGTCGTAGGCCCGCACCGCAGCGCAGAACTCGTCATAGCCGCCGCCGCCGGCCAAAAGGCACTTACACCACTCCAGGGCCTCCTCCTCGGCCGCCCCCGGACCGCCCCCGCCGCCGGCCGCCGCCTCCTCGCCGCCAGCAGCCGCGGCCAGCGGCCGCTCGGCGCTCAGCACCCGCTCCAGCAGCGCCCGCAGCTCCTCAGCACCTGCCCGGTTGTCTGGCCGGCTGAGGGCCGCCTTCAGGTGAGCGGCAGTGGCCGCCTTGTCTGGGGCCAGTCCCGACGCGGGGAGTTCCTGCTGGGACGGCTGCTGGCCCCCGACTGCCGCTGCGGCCGCCGCCGCCATGATGAGAGCTCAGAATTTGGAGAGTCCAGGGCTGGCGGCTCCTCCGGGAGGGTGCGGGAATTTGCTGCGATTGCTCGGCCCGCCCAACTCTCGCGATACTCTGGAGCTGCAGCGCACCTCCGCCTGCGTCCCCGCCCCTGCACACGCCCCCAGCGGGCGGCGGCGCCTTCTCCCGCCCCTCTCGCCTGGGCTTCGCCTCGGTCCCTTCCCCCCATCCCCACTTGGCTTTCAACTTTCAAAGTTGAGAGCTGCTGAGTTAACGGGTTCACCTTAAGGAAAATCTTTAATAAGGACTACTTTTTCTTTATTTGCAATAAACTACAGGAATTATACACAGGATTTTCAGATGTGTTTTAGGTATTCGCATTTCGTTTGAGATGTAAATTTTATTATCAAAGTCTATTATTGCAGCAGCCGTCTAATTTTTCCCCCTGCTTCGTCTTAACTCTCACACTATTGCCAGGATAATCTTCTAAACTACTTCCTTTCTGTCATTCTCCTGTTCAAAATCTTTACTGAAAAAAAACCATACTCCTTAGATCTTTATCTAACCCACCCAACAGGTACATTGCATGGGTATATGACACATTATCTGGGTGTACGACTCACCTATGAATCCTACATTAACCTTACAAATGCAAACTACGGAATCTGTTTGTACCTCCCCCCACACACACACATTAATCGGAAATTTAAAGAAAAAATCATCTGGGCGGTGCCAGTGGATCAAAGGAGTGGGGCGCCGGCCCCATACACCGGAAGTGGCAGGTTCAAACCCAGCCCCGGCCAAAAACTGCAAAAAAAAAAAAAAAAAATCTTCAAGGCCAGGCTCAGTGGCTCACGCCTATAATCCCAGCCCTCTGGGAAGCCGAGGCGGTGGATTGTCTGAGCTCACTGGTTCAAGATCAACCTGAGCCAGAGTGAGACTCCATCTTTTAAAATAGCCGTGCCTTATGGTAGGCACCTGTACTTGGGAGGCTGAGGCAAGAGAATCGCTTGACCCCAAGAGTTTGAGGTTGCTGTGAGCTATGACACCACCAAAAAAAAAAAAAAAACTTCACTCAAAACCCACCATAATCATAAATCTCCGGACATTGCGTTATAGTTATATTATATTTCCATCCTTATCTCCTGATGGTATTCCAAGTTTGCCATATAGAAAAAAATAGCAAGAGGCCTGTTTTCTGAAGATGTTTTATCATGTCCTGCCTCTGGATTTTTATTGTTCCTAGTTCTTATTCTAGGACAGCCCACACACTCACCCTCACATCCTATTCCAGCCACCTCTACCCAAGTAATTTCCTCACTTTAGGAAAAAAAAAAAAAAGGGCTGAGGTGGGGGAATTGCTTGACCCTGGGAGTTGGAGGCTGTGGTGAGCTGTGATCATGCCATTAGACTGCAGCCTTGGCAACAGAGCAAGACACTATCTCTAAAAAAGAAGAGAGGGAAAAAAAAGGCTCAAGGCAAATTAAATTTGATGATATCATTGCCTTGACTTGTAAAACTCTTATCCCAACCTAATTACTAATGGTAAATTTCTTTTTTTATTGCCAATTAACGTAAGGACACATGTGATTAGGTTATGTTGTTTGTGTTTATTAGGAAAATTTGCATTTGAGTACTTCACCCAAATGGGCCAAATACTTCTACATTGTACCTGTTAGGTAGAAACTTACTGAACCCCTTTCCTATCTTCCTCCTCCCCACTACTTGAATTTTTTTGTTTTTTCTGAGACAAGAGTCTCACTTTGTCGCCCTCAGTAGCATGCTATGGCATCATAGCTCACAGCAACCTCAAACTCTTGGGCTCAAGCTTTCCTCTTGTCTCAGCTTCCCTAGTAGCTGTGATGACAGGTGCCAGACACAATGCCTGGCTATTTTTTAGAGACAGGGGTCTCTCTCTCTTACCTCAAACCTGTGAGCTCAGGGCAGTCCACCCACCTCAGCCTCCCAGAGTGCTAAGATTACAGGTGTGAGCCACCAGGCCGGGCCACTACTTAAATTTAATTGTTTTGTTCTCATGTGTGAACCTTTTGTGGTTCATCTACTAGTTTGAAATTAGTATTTAGTACACGGGCTGCTTGTTTTTCCACTCTTGATGTACTTTACTAAGGAGAATGTTGTTCAATTCCATCCAGGTAAATACAAAAGATATAAAATCTCCATTGTTTTTATGGGTGAATGGCATTCTATGGTATACATATGCCACAGTTTATTAATCTATCCATGGGTTGATGGGCACTTGGGCTGTTTCCATATCTTTAATATTATGAATTAAGGTCCTATTAACATTTGAGTTCAAATGTCCTAATGGTAAACTCCTGCAATCCCATTACTGCATAGATGCCTATTATGGAATTATAGGATCAAATGGAAGGTCTACTTTTGGCTCTTTGAGGATTCTCCATACTTCTTTCCCAAAAGGCTGTATTAGTTTGCAATCTTACCAATAGTATATACATTTCTGGTTTCTCTGCATACACACCAGCATCTGCAGCTTTGGGACTTTGTGATGTGGTCTGTTCTTACTGGGATTAGGCAATATGTCAAGGTAGATTTGAGTTCCATTTCTCTAACAGTAATTTTCTTTTTTAAAGAAAAAGTAAAGAATGAGTAAGAATAAGTCATCTTCATCATTGTTCATGAATGTTCAAATATCTGTCTGATTATTGCTGATAAATGGAACATAATTAGAATATGTAGTGCTTCTTCAATATTAGTATGTGCCAGCTTTTTTTTTTTTTTTTTGAGACAGAACTTCAAGCTGTTGCCCTGAGTAGAGTGTTGTGACACCATAGCTCACAGCAACCTCCAACTCCTGGGCTCAAGCAATTCTCTTGCCTCTGCCTCCCAAGTAGCTGTAGACCATAGGCGCCCGCCACAACGCCTGGCTATTTTTCAGTTGCAGCCATCATTGTTGTCTGGCAGGCCCGGGGTGTATTCGAACCTGCCAGCTCAGGTGTATGTGGCTGGAGCCTTAGCCACTTGAGCCACAGGTACCAAGCCTGGGCCAGCTTTTTATATGGTATTTCTTCTAATGCCTTCAATAATCCTATGAAGTAGGTGCTATTAGGGAAACTAAAACTTAAGGAGGTGATTTTTTTTTTTTTGCCCCAAAACACACAGCAGGCAATTAAGTAAGCTGTGATTAGAACCCAGATGTGATTTCAAAGCCTTTATCTTTCTACCACACCAATGTTGTCCAAAATTGCCTGATCCTGGGAATCACCTCAAACTGTACTTACAAAAACAAAAACAAATTTCCAGGCCTAATCTCAGATCTAAGAAATCAAAATCTCTAGTTAGGCCAGGTATAGCGCCTTACATCTATAATCCTAGTACTCTGGGAGGCTTAGGCAGGTGGATTGCTTGACCTCAGGAGTTCAAGAACAGCCTGAGCAAAAGTGAGACTCCCATCTCTACTAAAAATAGAAAAACTAGCCCAATGTTGTGGTAAGCTTCTATAGTCCCAGCTACTTGGGAAGCTGAGGCAAGAAGATTGCTCAACCCCAAGAGTTTGAGATTGCTGTAAGCTATGATGTCACGCACTCTACTACCCAGGGCAACAGAGTGAGACTTTGTCTCAAAAAGAGAGAAAAAAAAACTCCAGAGTTTATTCTGCCCTAGGTGAAAAAATATGAATTTCAAAGGAGAATAATTGCTAAAGATCCAAAAATGAAAATCTATACCTTAATAACTTTCCCATAGCTGGATGTTTTCTGCAAATAACTTAGTAACATAACAGATAACCAAGAATTAAAAAACTGTAACCCAAAGAAGGAGAACAAGAGTGTTTTCAGGGCAGTGCCTGTGGCTCAGTGGGTAGGGCACTGCCCCATATACCAAGGGTGACAGGTTCAAACCCGGCCCTGGCAAAATAGCAACAAAAGATAGCTGGGCATTGTGGCAGGTGCCTGTACTCCCAGGTACTCGGGAGGCTGAGGCAAGAGAATCGCTTAAGCCCAGGAGTTGGAGGTTGCTGTGAGCTGTGTGACACCATGGCACTCTACCAAGGGTGATAAAGTGAGATTCTGTCTCTACCAAAAAAAAAAGTGTTTTCAATGAAAAACTTAGTGATATAAATGAATTAAATATAATTAAAACATGTTATGTTACATGTCCTGGACTTCTTAATTAGTTAAATATTTCACAATCATCATTTAAAAGTGATAAGTTAAAGTTTGTTCAATAATTATCTTTATGAATCACCAAATTGTAAACCAATAAAAATCCAGGAACATCTTCAAACTATGGGAGAATTAGCATGCATTCACTAATCAGTGTCTATGAGTTAAGACAGTTCTTTTTCTCCAGGATTGCTTTCCTGTGAAGATGAAGAACATTTGCTCTGCCTTTTCACCTTTCTGCAGTGGTCTTCACACACTCACAAATTTCTACAAATTTCACAAAATTCTACCACTTGTCACCAGGGTCTCCTCAGCCCTATAACACCAACAATAAAAAAAAAAAAAAAAAAAAAAAAAACTTGCTTGGACATCACAGGAAGTGAACAAAAATCTGCTAACCTATTCTGTTCATTGCTATATCAGATCTGTTCAAAATCTGATATAATTAATATCAGATTAATTAAAAATAACCAATAATAATAAAATACTTAAATAATTAAAAATAACCAATAATAGGGTGGCACCTGTGGCTCAAGGAGTAGTGTGCCAGCCCCATATACCAGAGGTGGTGGGTTCAAACCTGACTCCAGCCAAAAACTGCAACCAAAAAAATAAATAAATAAATAAACAAAATAAAATTTTCAAAAAAAAAAAGCCAATAATAACAAAAATACAAATAACCTGATTTTTAAAATGGGTGAATAACATAAATAGACATTGTACCAAAAATATATAAGATCAATAAGCATATGAAAATATGCTTAAATCATTAGTTACTAAAGAAATGCAAATTATGGCCAGGCTAGGTGGCTCATGCCTGTAATCCTAGCACTCCCGGAGGCCAAGGCCGGAGTATCCCTTGAGCTCAGAAGTTCAAGACCAGCCTGAGCAGAAGCAAGACCCCATCTCTACTAAAAACAGAAAAATTAGCTGGTCATTTGACACCAGGCCCTTTTAGTCCCAGCTACTCCAGAGGCTAAGACAGGAGGATCACTTGAACCCAGAGTTTTAAGTTGCTGTGAGCTAGGTTGAAACCAAGGTACTCTGACCTGGGGCAACAGAGTAAAACTCCATGTTAGGGGGGGAAAAAAACAAATTAAACCTACAGTGAGATACCACTATCCATACCCACTGGAACGGCAAGGATATGGAAAACAAAACCTTCTTACATCACAGAAATATAAATTGATAGAGCTTCTTTATTAATACATCAAGGCAGTTTCTTAAAAAGTTACAGATAAATTTATCATAGAACCCACAATCCTGCTAGGGACCTACCTAAGAAAACTTAAAACACATTTTCCCATAATGCCTTTTAGCTGAATATTCATAGCAACATGTTCAAAATAGCCAAAAATTGGAAAGAATCCAAAGGCCTATCAACTTATAGATGGATAAACAAAAATGTGGCATATTTATATAGTGGAAAACAATTCAACAATAAAAAAGAATGTAATCCTGATACATGCTACAAAATGAACTCCTGTCATGCAAAAGACCATCAGGACGACAAACAGTAAAAGGAGAGCCTTACTGGCAGTCTTAATTTGCAAACTTGGATGAGACCATCTCCACCACGTGCCATAAGTGTTCACTCAAAGAGGGAAAGGGCAAGTCAGGTTTTCTGTCTCAGAGGGTCTGTATTATATACAATATGGTCATACATATTTAGCACATTTGGGGAAAAGGCTGTGCATGTTTATGAGAGAAGTCAAGCTCAACTGAGTAAACATACATACCCACAAGTGGGTCACATACATGTGACACACATCCCATACTCACCGCGGAGTGGGGGCTTAACATTAAAATGAGGTAGAGTTTGGCTCTTTACATCAAAAGGTAAACAACAGTACACAAAGACAGTTCTGTGCGGTCTCTATAAGCTGGCTGAAACTGGCTTAAGGTCTGCAGTTGCTTATCAGGAAACTGATATCAGGAAAGAATGTTTATAAGGCTGGTCCTCTGTCCAGTCAATATTGTAGCCGCTAAGTTGCAAATCAGAGTTAAGAGATGGTCAGATAATTTACCTAATAGCTCCTATTGTTAAGGAGTTTAGCAAAAGTGTGGATTTTCTAGTAGCTGTGGGGATTTAGGAAGTTGCCATGCCAGTGGAGCCCTGAACCCTTGATCTGTAGGTAACTGTTGTTTCTTTAACCTTAGGATCTATCTTAGTTGATAAAAGAGCATCTATCTTGCTCCATAAAATCACACTTCAAAAACATTGGGTCACCGAAAGAAGTCATACACCAAAAAGCACGTATTATATGGGTCCATTCATATGAACTGTCCAAAATGGCAAATGCAGAGACAGAAATTAGGTTAGTGGTTCTCTGGGCTGGGAAGTAAGAACAGGAAGTAACTAAATAACTGCAAATGCTAAGATTTTTTTTACTTTTTGTAACACTTTGGTTTCTCTTCAGAACAAATGAATCTTTCACCTTTTACTTTTTGTACTTTGCCCACTTTTGCTACTTTGCCCACTATGGTCTCAAACTCCTGGCCTCAGGTAATACTCCCACGTTGGCCCCCCAGAGTGCTAAGATTATAGGCATGAGCTACTGTGCCCAACTAAAATGTCCTAAAGTTTGATAGTGGTGATGGTTGCACAAATTTTGAGTAAATTTACTCAAAATCATTAAATTCTACCCTAAAACATGAAATTATATCTCAATAAAACTGTTAATAATAATAATCAATAATATTACTTGTTATATGAAATGACTGAAATAGTCAAGTTCTGTTCAGCTGTTAAAAAAGAAATGCTTTTACGTGGGACTCAGAGACAGAGGCATCAAACCCATTAGCATTGACCCTGTGGCCCCAGATCTGAGTGGCAAAGAGAATGGGAGATCTGCCCAACAGGAACATGGGCCCACTGAAGTTGTCCCGAGGGCCCTGGCAACCACAGCCCAAGCCAGAGCTGCATAAAAAACCGAGGTGGGGATCACCTGCCATGGTGGACACATTAGCAAACAAACAGTGTGTCACCATCATGATGATACCATTCTTTTTCCACAAGGATAGACAAAGGGACACTCAGCTCAGCCCTTCTGGACTGATGGTGTGCCTTCCATGCTAAGGGGGCCTTGTTTGGGACAGCTCCGTCCTGGCTTCAGGGGTTGGAAAAGACTTTACCTCTCTGGATTTATGGGTCCTTGGGGAGAACTGATGTAGCCTTGAGTTAAGAAATAGAACAGGGTTAATTCACTAGCCTTAAGTCCAAGGGTAGGTGAGACCAGGCTGGTAGCTTTCTCTGTTCAGAGTCAAGAATCTTTGGATGAAGCATGCCTGGCTCTGGGTTTGAGGGCTGGGATGGCTGCTCATCAGAAGCTGCAGAAATGCCAACAGGAAACTTTAGCAAACTGTGGCACACATCCCTGCCAGCTGAGGGAGAGAAGATCACAGAAGCCCACAACATTTCCTGCACCTGCCTCTCCAAAGTATCCGATGAATAAGACAAGTCTATCTTCTTGCCCAGGCTGTTCATTTCCCCCACCACTTTCTACAAGGACAACTGGGGGGTTGGGGAGTCGTTGTTAGGGATGCAAAAGTGTGTTCACGTATCTGTAGGTAGGGCGGAGAACATAACAGGAGTCCTCACTTCACCAAATCTTGTCAACCCACTGACACTGGTGAAGGAATGGTGTCTAAACTTGGTGCAACTCTCTGCCCTGCAGGACAGCCCTGGGAGAGCCATTTAGCTGGACACATCTTGACCATCAGAGCCTGGGGACCCTCTGTCTGTCTATGCATCCCATCTCCAGAACAGGGGAACAGCCATGGCAGAGACCTGTGGGAGTCCAGCCTCCTTCTCTGGACCTCCTTACCCTCAACTCTCTGGTCAGGCCCATCCCAAGGATGGGGAAGTTTCCCCACCACACAATGTCTACCATTTCACCCCAGCCAGGCACTGAGCTCCTCAGGGCATGCTGAAGGTGAAGGGGAGGGCAGGTAGCTCACTCCAAGCAGATAGAAACAGGGCAGCACAGAGGAGCTGCTATCTATCAAGTAACCACCCTCCATGCCAATGAGGCAGGCCAACTTTCCAGTGCTGTTCAGACCAGAAGAAGGTAAAGTCAAGTGGTCAGAGCCCAAGAATAGAACCACCAGAGTGACATCCTGACTATCCCTCCATCTGCCAGCCCACCTTCAGCTGAAGTCACCTGCGCCAGCTTGGAATTTAGGCTCACAAGTGGTGAATGAGGTCAAGCAGCTTCAGGGCAAGGTTCACGACATCCCGGTCCCAGTCCTGGCAAGGGACATAGCCTCCTGCCTCAGTCTCCAAAGAGCCCTTTTGGGTCAGTAGCTCCAGTGAAGTACTGCATGACTGTTAAAAAAACAAAACTCGTCTAGCAGGGCATTGTGGCAGGTGCCTGTAGGCACAGCCACTCTGGAGGCTGAGGCAAGAGGATTGCTTGAGCCCAGGAGTTTGAGATGGCTGTGTACTATGACACCACAGCAATCTACTGAGGGTGACAGAGTGAGACTCAGTCTCAAAAAACAAACCAAAAAAAAAAAAAAAACAAAAAAAACCATTTAACTCTTTTTGCTTTCAAAATCAATATGGTAAACTCTCAATCTCTGCTTCTCCCAAAATTCTAGGGCTCCTTTATTCTGATCCAGGAAGTCTGACTTTCCTCTCTTTCAATGTATTAGTATAATATAAAAACTCTTCTAAATTACCTCTTTATCAAATCACTGTGCTATATCACGGAGAATTGCTACAATAATGATATTTCCATGAAGAAAAACTAGGTTGAAACTTAGCTAAAAATGTTATACCTTTCTTAATTCTACACCTCATAAGAGTACAACATTTAAGCGGGTTGCAACAGCCCATGCAACACATGGCTATTATAAAAAGCTACAAAACAATGCATACAATCTGTGTTCTTAGGTGTTCTAGCTTAAAGTGAAGAATCTTATAATATTTCTAGGTTGGCTTTTAAATTAAAATAAACCACACAGAAAAGATAAATGATACATAACATGATTTCTTCCAAAATTAAAAAAGGCCCTTCACAGAGAACTTAAAAATTCGTGTAAACACTTCAAAATGCCCTTTCAGTTAAAAGAAACAAAAACCTAATTTGAAGTAGCTTGAGTCAAAAGGGACTAATTAGGTTATGTAAACAGTGGAGAGGAAGGAGAGATGCACCTAAGTGCATCTCTACCTTTGTGCTCACTAAGCATCAGCTCCACTGTCTCCAAAATAGCTTCTGTGCACGGGTCTCTCTACCAACCCCAGTTCCAGGCCAGATTTCCCACAACTGTATAACAAAGAAAAAGGGTCTTGTCTCTGTCAGCTCCACTGCAGATCCCAGGTAAGACCTTCCACCAACCCAACTGGTGGGCCATGCCACTCCTATTACCACAAGAGAGAGGAGAAAGTAGCTCCTGGGCAAACAGTACATACACAAGATGCCCACAACAGTATTAGCTTCTACATTTCTGCCTGGCCTCCACGTTCAGACTAGATCTTCTGTATGTGCACAGTAAGTTCACCTACTCTAATGGCAGTTACTGAAATTCACACAATGAGGAACGTTGTGCCTACACTATGTACAAGGTGATCACATTTAAGATATACACAACAACACAGACAGGTAACTTTTACTATGCCCCCTTCAGTTCATAGCCCTTAAAACATAAAAAAGAACCCTGGAAGAAAAAGAACGTATGTGCGCATTGTTCCCACCTATCCCTGTCTTCCTGCCTCCTTCCCTCCTTTCTTTCTTTTTCAACAACTGAGTCTTTTAAGACCTTGCAACTACATTTACTTATTGCAGTTCTCTTGTTTGTTTAATAATGAAGCAAGGACTTTTTTTTAAATTATTAAATCATAGCTGTGTACATTAATGCGATCATGGGGCACCATGCACTGGTTTTATATACAATTTGAAATATTTTCATCAAACTGGTTAACATAGCCTTCCTGGTATTTTCTTAGTTACTGTGTTAAGACATTTATATTCTACATTTAGGAAGTTTCACATGTACCCTTGTAAAGATGCACCATAGGTGTGGTCCCACCAATTACCCTCCCCCTCTCCCCACCCCTCCCCTCCCTTTCCCCTTTCCCTAAGCAAGGACATTTTTAGTAAATTTCTCAACTCACGCTTTAGGAATATTTGGGGGGAAAAAGTATGACAATGAATTAAAGGTTTGCCCTGTGTTAGTTCCTATACAGACAGGTCTGTGCAACTTTTTTAAGGTTATAAATGTTTAACAACCTTCCTGGGTCTTTTTTCATTATTGTTTGAGACTATTAAAGGTTGTCCTCTCATTCTTTCCCTCACTTAAAAAAAAAAAATTCTAGGAATGTTTCCTTCTTTGTATCTCTATTAAAGCCTGGAAGATTTTAACCTACTGCCTTATTCACATAAAAATTAACTCAACAAATACTTGTTAGGCCTCTTCCTCTCTGCTAGAGCAGAGGATAGCACTGTGAACAATACAGACGTCCATGGCATGGTCTGATGTAGCACAACTCCAGGGGTATCATAGTCATACAGAAAAAATGCTCTTGACATGGAGCTTATACACTGAAGGAAGCATATTATAAATTGTAATGTATAATTTATAACAATTTATATTATAACAATTTATAATATAAATTTATAACAATTTATATTATAACAATTTATATTATAGTTGTTACTACAATTATTGTTACTGCTGATCTTGAAGTGAGAAAACTTTTGAGACAGTTTCATTGTGTCATTCAGGCTAGAGTGCTATGCTGTCATCTTAACTCACAGCATCCTCAAACTCCTAGACTCAAGCAACTTCCTGCCTCAGCCTCTTGAGTAGCTGGGACTATAGGCATGTGCCACAATGATGGGCAAGTTTTTCTATTTTTAGTAGCTATGAGGTTGCTCTTGCTCAGGCTGGTGTTGAACTCCTAAGCTCAAGGGATCTGCCTGCCTCAGCCTCCTATTGGCAGAATGCTGTGGTTTCATAGCTCACAGCAACCTCAAATTATTGGGCTCAAGTGATCCTCTTGCTTTAGCCTCTGGAGTAGCTAAGACTATAGGTGCCTGCCACAATGTCCAGCTATTTTTAGAGATAGGGCCCTGCTCTTGCTCAGGCTGGTCTCAAACTCCTGAGCTGCAGCAATCCACCCTCCTTGTCCTCCCAGAGTGCTGGGATTACAGGTGTGAGCCACTGTGCCCAGTCTAAACCGAGGTCGGAGGATCACTTGAGCTCAGGAGTTTGAGACCAGCCTGAGCAAGACTGAGACCCTGCCTCTGCTAAAAATGAAAAATTAGCCAGGCATTGTGGGGGGTGCTTGTGGTCCCAACTACTTGGAAGAGTTAGGCAGGAGCCCAGGAGTTTGAAGTTGCCATGAGCAAGGCTGACACCATGGCATTCTAGCCTGCACAATAGAGTGACACTCTGTCTATAAATGAATAAATAAAAATAATAAATATTTAGTACTATTAGTAAGGAAAGAAATATATATGTAGTGTATTCAATTAATAATAGATGACTAAATTAATGTATCTTCAGCACAGAAAAAGAAATAGTCCACAATTAAAGGTTAAATGTGATTTTTGAATTAATTTAAATTAAAATATTAGAATATACTTTTTGATATTAGAAATAGTAGAATAGTTTTATGCTTACATTACAAAGAGGGCCTCTTTGCCTCTCTTTAAAAAATCTGCAAAGTTCATTTCTTGACAATACAGAAGCCAGAGTGACACATTGAGAGAGTGAGAGTGAAAATTCAAAAGCAGTTCCTATCTCCAGTGTTTCCGCACAGGACATGTGCAGAAAGACGCTTGGAACACATGTGTTTGCCATCTTGAGAAAGCAGTTTGTTCCCTAAAGAGAAGCAAAAGAGTCAGTGCCATAGTATGTGGTCGTAGACCTGGCTGTGCATGAGGCTGAGGAAGGAGGATCCCTCAAGCTTGGGAGTTCCAAGGACAGCCTGGGCAACATAGGGACACTGTGTATCTTAAAAAAAATAAAAACCAAAAATAAATTTTAAAAAGAGAGAGAGAAAAAAACAAAGGAAAGATTAGATTAGTGTACCAGTGTAGAAAGAGAAAGGGGAGAAAGTAGGATACATAGAACAAAGGCTGAGATAAAAATGCAGAGGATGTTTTGGCAATGATCGAAAGGGTAGGCTTCCCATTTTAAGGGTCCCTGACCTACATGTGTACTATCACACTGATAGGGCAAGTAATCAAATGTAGTTTAATAATATAACTCGAGTTTCTTTTCTTTCTTTCTCTCCCTCTCTTTTTTTTTTTTTTTTTTTTTTTTTTTTTTTTTTGAGACAGGGTCTCTCTCTGTCACCTTGACCAAAGTGTAGTTGTGGCATCAGAGCTCACAGCAACTTCAAACTTCTGGGCTGAAACGATGCTCCTACCTCAGACTTGCTGGGCTCATAGGCACAAACATCTGCCACCACACCCGGCTAATTTTTCCATTTTATCCTCCCAGCGTCCCAAGTAGCTTGGATCACAGGTGCACACCACCATGCCTAATTATTATTATTATTATTTTTTTTTTTTTTGCAGTTTTTAGCTGAGGCTGGGTTTGAACCCACCACCTCCGGCATATGGGGCCGGCGCCCTACCCCCTTGAGACACAGGCGCCGCCCAATTATTTTTATTTTTTATAGAGATTGGGTTTCACTATTTTGCTCAGGCTGCTCTCAAACTCCTGACCTCAAGCAATCCTCCCACCTTGGCCTCTAAGAGTGCTAGGATAATTTCCTGAGAACTAGAAAGCATGCTGTAATTATTTTCCACTACCTAATACCAGTAAGTCCCCAAGCTACAACATCCAACTTATGTACAACTCAAACTTATGAACGGAGGCTATTACAGTATTGTATGGCAGTATCCCCAACCACTGGGCTGTAGCCAGAGCATACTGCTCAGCTTTCTAGTTACCGTGTTCTTGTTGTAAAGTTACAGCACTCATGTTAAGGCGGGGTTCCCACTCCACTACAGGGAGTTGGCTCTTCTTATTCTTGTAACCCTGTACACTGACATATCACATTTTAAAATCAGTGGCATTTTAAAATGCACTGCAGTGATGTCCCCAAAACACAAATTGGATGCAAATGCTTGTGATAGGGGAAAGAAAAGAAAACCATTACCATGGACAACAAAGTATAAATAATCAAGAGATCAGAGACAGACGAAACTCCATCATCCATTGGCAGAGTCTTTACTTACAGTTGGTCAACAGTCACAAAAATTTTAACAGATAAAGGTAGAATAATGGAGCATGTGAAAGGCTATACCCCACAATTATTACCAAGCAAGACAGTGGTTTAATTTTCAAGATACTGTTGATAACTTGGATAGAAGACCAAAATCAACAATAGATGCCTATCACTCTGTCTTAAGTGCAAGAAAAGGCTCGAAGCCTTTTCAATGGCTTAAAAGCTACTCATACAGCAAGTAAAGCTGATTGCAACAAAGAATTTGTAGCAAGCAGGCTTTGGTTCAATCCCTTTAAAGAAAGGGCAAATTTGCATAATATTAAAGTTCAAGGTGAAGCGGAGAGTGCTGATGTACATGTTGCCAGTGATTTTCCCGAAACATTGGAAGATACTATTGACAAGAGAGGCTGTTTGCAGATCAAATTTTTAACATAGACAAAACTGACTTGTTTGGGAGAAAAATGTGTAAGAGGACCTACATTTCAAAAGAGGGAAAAAGAACATAAAGCATTGAAGGATAGCTGACTTTATTATTGGAAGTAACGTATCTGGGAAGTTCAAGCCCAAGCCTTTGCTAATGTATCACTCCCTAAACCCAAAGGCACTATGTGTCATCTTTTCCTGTTCCTTGGAAAGCAAATGCAAAGCCTTGGGTATAGTTGCTATCTTTCAAGACCAGTTTTTGAACCATTTTGTTCCTGCTGTTGAACATTATTGCTTGGGCAAAAACATTCCTTTTAAAATTCTCTTTGTCAGCTGAACACAGTGGCTCAAACCTATAGTCTAGCACTCTGAAAGGCCGAGGCAGGTGGATAGCCTGAGCTCAGGAGTTCAAGATCAGCCTGAGGAAATAGAGAAACTAGCCAGGCATTGTGGCACAAACCTGTAGTCCCAGCTACTTAGGAGGCTGAGGCAAGAGAATCACTTGGGCCCAAGAATTTGAGGTTGTTGTCAGCTATGACTCCAGACACTCAACCCCAAAGTGATTGAGTGAGTCAAAAAAAAAAAAAGTTACCTGATGCTTTTCATCTCACTGAAACAGGAATGGCAAAGTTAGAGGGAAGCAAGAACCTAATACAGAGAGGTGTACCAAAGTTTACCACACAGTTACAGAAGGCCTGAGATGCTATAGGACCATTTACAATGAGAAAAGGAAAAGCTCTGTGCAAACCTCTCTTGATGCCTACTTCAAGAAATTTACTCCAGCAGCAAAATCAGACTTTGACTCTCTAATACCAGTCCCATCCTCTCGAACAAGTCCATCATCTTCTACATCATCCAAGATTGTTAAAAGTTCTACTTGAAAATGTTTAAGTATTTGTATACACTGAAAAGTAAAAATAAATACTATATTGGGCAGCGCCTGTGGCTCAAGGAGTAGGGCACAGGCCCCATATACTGGAGGTGGCGGGTTCAAAAATAAATAAATAAATAAATAAATACTATGTTAAGACAAACATCTGACTAAGTTGCATTAAATAGGTAAATATACCTGAACCAACTTACATAGAAAATCAACTTAAGAACAAACCTGCAAAACCTATCTCATTCACAACCTGAGGACTGCCTGTATACTACCTTAGAAATTCCAACCATTTAATATTAAATATTTGAATATTCATGAATCAGTTCTGAAAGTATGGTCTATAGACTCATAGGAAACCCCAAAATCTTTTCATAGAGTCTACAAATTCAGGATATTATTTGCTTTTTTACTCTCATTATTTCAGGAATGGGCCTTGGTTTTTCTTTTTTTTTGTAAGATTCTGACTATGTGGGTGTTGATAGAGTGCTGTAGCATCTCAGTTCACAGCAACCTCCAACTCTTAGGCTTAAGCGATTCTCTTGCCTCAGCCTCCCAAGTATCTGGGACTACAGGTGCCTGCCACAACACCCGGGTACTTTTTTGTTGCAGTTGTCATTGTTGTTTATCTGGTCCAGGCCGGTTCAAACCCGCCACCCTGGGTGCATATGGCTGGCACCCTAACCACCATGCTCCAGGTGCAATGATGTCATCATTCTGATAGTTAATGAAATGTGTTCATTTGCATTCTTGTGTTTTTTAGATTTTTTTTTTTTTTTTTTTTTTTTTAGACAGTCTGTCTATATTACCCTTAGTAGAGTGCTATGGCTACATAGTTCACAGCAACCTCAAACTCTTAGGCTTAAGTGATTCTCTTGCCTTAGCCTCACAAGCAGTGTTTTTTAGAATTTTTTGAGACAACAGGATTAGGGTTTAAATATGTGCATTTTCAGAGTTTAACTAAGTTTTTCCTCATTGCATATCTACCACATTCTTAGTGACTACATTCAGTTATATCTGCAATTGTCTCTGTAACTTTATTATCATGGACTAAGTTATTTTTTTTTTTTTTTCGGAGACACAGTCTCCTCTGTCTGCACTGAACCCAGGCTAGAATGAGGTGATTTCATCACAGCTCACAGCAACTTCAGCCTCCCTCATCCTCCCTGAGTAGCTATGACCGCAGACTCGAACCACTACCACTGCTGGCTCATTTTTCTATTTTTTGTAGAGAGGAGGGTCTCTCTTTTGCTTAAGCTGGTCTTGAATTGGCTGGCCTCAAGCGATCTCCCTACCTTGGCCTCCCAAAGTGCTAGGACTGGGTGGCGCCTGTGACTCAAAGGAGTAGGGCGCCAGCCCCATATGTTGGAGGTGCCGGTTCAAACCCAGCCCTGGCCGGAAACTGCAAAGTGCTAGGATTTATATTTTGAAATTCTGACATTTTTATTGTCCATGTTAAAAAAAAACACACACACACACAAACATAAGTATGATTTGTTGCCTTATTTTTAATTTGAAAATGTTTTCAAATTTAAAAATTTTACCTAAAACTTATATTTTATGGGTTGTTAATTTTATTCTAAAATTAAAAAAAAAGTATTAATGGGTTTCTTATATTTAAGAATGATTCTTTGGCTTTAAAAAGGGAAATTAAATCTATAAACATGGCTGGACTTGCCATTTTCCTTGTGTGTGTCCTGAGGTAACACATGATTTTTTTAGATGAATGCTTGGGAACAAACACATTTCACATTGAAGACTCAGAGTATTGAATAATTTTTTTCAATCTTATTATTTATCCCATAATAATTGCATTGACATTTGGAACAATGTTGCAAAAGCAATGCTGGATGCAACTGCTTGCATGAAACAACACGATGACACTAAACTGTCTATTGTCATTATATTTATCTCTGCTACATATTGGCAGAAAAACAAGCCAGTTTCACTCTAAAATGGCCTCAATAAATCAGTAAAAAAAGTTAATTTTATTACATTTTGACCCACAAGGACACATCTTCTTAATATTCTTTTTTCTTTTTTTGAGACAGAGTCTTACTATGTCAACCTCTGTGGAGTGCTGTGTTGTCATAGCTCACAGCAACTTCCAACTCTTGGGCTTAAGAGAGTCTCTTGCCTCAGCCTCCCAAGTAGTTGGAACTACAGATGCCCACTACAGTGCCCGGCTATTTTGTTGCAGTTGTTGTCATTGTTTTAGCTGGCCAGGGCCTGGTTCGAACCAGCCAGCCTCAGTGTATGTGACTGGCACCATAACCATTGTGCTACAGGTGCCGAGCCATTAATATTCTTGATGACATAATAATTTCACATAAAGGACTTTTGTTTCATACTGACGTTTCTTTTAGTAAGCCAAACTAATGTTTTGGTTTGTTTTTTTTTTATAGAGACAGAGTCTCACTTTATCGCCCTCAGTAGAGTGCTGTGGCATCACACAGCTCACAGCAACCTCTAACTCCTGGGCTTAGGCGTTTCTCTTGCCTCAGCCTCCGAGCAGCTGGGACTACAGGGGCCGCCACAATGCCCAGCCATTTTTTTGTTGCAGTTCCGCGGGGGCTGGGTTTGAACTCACCACCCTCTGTACATGGGGCCAGCGCCCTACCCACTGAGCCACAGGCACCACCCCTGTTTGTTTCTGTTTTTGTAGTAGAGACAGGGTGTTGTTATATTGCCCAGGCTGGTCTCAAGCCTGGCTACTTTTTCCACTTTTTTGTAGAGACAGGGGTCCTTCTCTTGCTTAAGCTGGTCTTGAACTCCTGGCCTCAAGTGATCTTTCCACCTTGGCCTCCCAAAGTAAGCACTAGGATTATAGTTGTGAGCCACGGTGCCCAGCCTTTTCTTTTTTTCAATGGTAGGTTGTCTTAGTCAGCTGAGACTGCTATCACAAAATACCATAGACTGAGTGGCTTAAACAATAGACATTTATTCCTCATAGTTGTAGAAGCTGGTAAGTGTGAGATCAGGGTACCAGCATGATGCAGTTCTTCCTGGCTTGTAGAAAACTGCCTTCTCACTGTGTCCTCGTGTGTTAAGGGGATGGGAGATGAGGAGGAAGCTCTCTGATCTCTTATAAGAGCACTAAGGGCACAATCCCATTGTGAGGACCCCCACTGCCATGATCTCATCTAAACCTAACTACCTCCCAAAGGCCCAGGTCCTAATACCATCACACCAGAGAATAGGATTTCAGCATATGAATTCATTTATTTATTTCATTTTATTATTATTTTTAGACAGAATCTTACTGTGTCACCCTCGATATAGTGCCCTACTGTCACAGCTCACAGCAACCTCAAACTCTTGGGCTCAAGTGATTCTCTTGCCTCAGCTTCCCGAGTAGCTGGGACTATAGACACCCATTACAACACCCAGACATTTTATTTTTAGAGATGGGGTCTTGCTCTTGCTCTGTCTGGTCTTGAACTCCTGAGCTTAAACAATCCACCTGCCTCGGCCTCCCAGAATGCTAGGATTACAGGCGTGAGCCACCTTGCCTGGCCTAACAAATGAATTTAGAGGGAACACAAACTTTTACTTCATTAACTGTGATGAAATATACATAAAATTTACCTTTTTAACCATTTTAAGTGCACAATTTAGTGGCATTAAGTACATTTACATTGTTGTGGCACCCTTGTAACCATCCACCGCCATCCTGACTTTGACATTCTTTCTAATACATTGAGATCTTTCTGAAGAGATTAGTAGTGATACTATGTATTAATAAATGTGATTTTTGTGGTATTATATAATGAAACATGGTGAAAGACTTTCAAAAATCAGTGAACCAATGTTTTCCAAATGCCCGTTGGATAGTGTTACAAAACTACCAAAAAAAGTATTCAAGGCCAAAGTCTAAAATAGATTAAACGATTTAAAAAGTATAAAACTGTCCCAAGAGCAAAAAGTTTTAGTTTTGAACTGTGTCAGGTGGCTCACACCTATAATCACTCTGTCTCTGCTAAAAATAGAAAACCTAGCCAGGCATTGTGGTGGGTCCTTATAGTCCTTGGGAGGCTGAGGCAAGAGGATCACAATTGAGCCCAGGAATTTGAGACTGGTGTGAGCTATGACACTATGGCACTCTATCCTGGGGTAACAGAGTAAGACTCTGTCTCAAAAAAATTTTTTTAGTTATCTAAAAAAAAATGTAGTTGGCTATGGGATGAATGTATGAATGATTGGTTTGATAGTATTACTAATTTTTTTGTAAAACCACATTTCCTTACAGTAAAATTTACTTTTTTGAGGTACAGTCTATGAATTTTGATAAATGCATAGCCATATAACTGCCACAGTCCATCACTTGAAGAGTTTCTTCATGATCAATTATAGTCAATCCCTCCCCCACTCTGTCTCTACCTTCCACTGATCTGTATTCTCTTTTGATAATTTTGCTTTGCAGAGTATCAAATAAAATGAAATTATACAATATGTAGCTTTGCTAGTTTAGCTTCTTTTACTTAAATACGGTGCTTTTGATATTCTGCCATACTGTTGCATTTATCAGCAGTTCATTTTTGTATTCTTCTGAGTTGTACTCTAGGTATGGATGGATGTACAAGAATATATTCATTTCCCAGTTAATGGACTTTTTGATTGTTTATAGATTTTGAATAGAGCTGTTTGTTTGAGTCCATTTGAGCTACTATAACAAAATACTGCAGATGGGTAGCTTATAAACAACAGAAATTAATTTTTCTAGCTGTAAAGGCTGAAAAGTCTAAGGTCAAGGCAGAGTCAGTGCTTGGTGAGGGCCTCTTGGTTCACAGATTACGGCTTCTAGCTATGTCCTCCCATGGTGGAAGGAATAAACAAGCCTTGACCGACTTTATAAGATTGACAATACCATTGATTAATGCTCTATCCTCAAGACTAATTATGTCCCAAAGACCCCCACCTGCTAATACCATCGCCTTGAATGTTAGGATTCAACATATGAATTTTGGGAGTAGACACAAACATTCAGACCATAGTACTGTTATAAACATCTGTATATAAATTTTTATGCAGACATACACCTTCATTTCTCTTGGGTAAGTGAGCTTGCTGGGTCATATGATAAGTGTATGTTTAGGCTCTGTGCCCTGTAGCACAGTGGTTATGGAGCCCACGACATGTACAGAGGCTGGTGGTTTGAATCTGGCCTAAGCCAGCTAAACAATGACAACTGCAACCAAAAAAATAGCTGAGCATTATGGCGTGTGCCTATAGTCTCAGCTACTTGGGAAGCTAGGCAAGAGGATAGCTTAAGCCCAAGAGTTTGAGGTTGCTGTGAGCTGTGATGCCACAGTGCTCTATGAAGGGCGACATAATGAGACTCTGTCTCAAAAAAAAAAAAAAAAGTATTATGTTTAATAAGAAACTGCCAAACTATTTTCTAAGGAGACAAAATCATTTCAAATTCCCCCAAGCTGGCTCGGTGCCCATAGCTCAGTGGTTAGGGCACCAGCCACATACACCGAGGTTTGAACCCAGCCAGGGCCTGCTAAAAACTACAATGACAGCAACAACCAAAAAATAGCCGGGCGTTGTGGAGGGCACCTGTAGTCCCAGCTACTTGGGAGGCTGAGGCAAGAGAATTGCTTAAGCCCAAGTTTGAGGTTGCTTTGGGCTGTGATCCCCTTCCCCCCAGCACTCTACTGAGGGCAACATAGTGAGACTCCATCTCAAAAAAAAAATAAATAAATAAAACAAATTCCCACAATGTATGAAAATTCTGGGTGCTCCATGTCCTCTCTAGAACTTGGTATTGCTAGTTTTTCTTTTCTCCCCTCCCCCCTTTTAATTTTAGCTACTGTAATAGATTCTAGTGGTTGTTATTAAAATTTTCAAGTTTTATCTGTGGCTTCCCTGAATAAGTAGTCATCTGTGCACAGAAGGGATTACACATCTTATTTAGCTCTCAGTTATCATTAGAACAGTGTCAATGAAATAAAACTAATAGCAAATTTCATTAATCCATTAATTAAAGTTTAAGCAAAGAGATCCCCTGACTATATGGGGAGAATACTTGCCTAGAAGTCCTGCAGCATCCACTTAAATCCCTATTTATGGTTTTTTTTTTTTGTTTTTTTTTTTTTTTGAGACAGAGCCTCAAGCTGTCACCCTGGATAGAGTGCCTTGACATCACAGCTCACAGCAACCTTCAACTCCTGGGCTCAAGCCACTCTCCTGCCTCTGCCTCCCAAGTAGCTGGGACTACAGGTGCCTGCCACGATGCCTGGCTACTTTTTTTTTTTTTTTTTTTTTTAGAGACAGAGTCTCACTTTATCACCCTCGGTGGAGTGCTGTGGCATCACAGCTCACTGCAACTTCCGAGTCCTGGGTTTAGGCGATTCTCTTGCCAAGTAGCGGAGACTACAGGCGGGACTATAGGCGCCTACACGCCTGGCTATTTTTTTTGTTGCAGTTTGTCCCGGGCTGGGTTTGAACCGACCACCCTCGGTATATGGAGCCAGCGTCCTACTCACTGAGCCACAGGCGCTGCCCATGGCGTGTTTGTTTGTTTGTTGTTGTTGTGGTTGCGGCCGTGATTGTTGTTTGGGGGGGGCCCAGGCTGGATTCAAAACCTCCAGCTCAGGTGTATGTGGCTGGAGCCTTAGCCTCTTGAGCCACAGGCGCTGAGCCTATGTTAACTCTTTTTATCGATGCCTTGTATAAACCAAATGATCTAACCCCTATATTTTTTAAAGATGTGGCAGTAGAAAAGCAGCTTTCCTGTACATCTTAAGTCCTTAACATCATTATACAAATTTCAATGTGGATAATCTACCAGATGATGATCTTCTCCCTTGGTTCCACTGTAGCCATCCCTTCTTTTTTTTTTTTTTTTTTTTTTTTTTTTGTAGAGACAGAGTCTCACTGTACTGCCCTCGGGTAGAGTGCCATGATGTCACACGGCTCACAGCAACCTCTAACTCTTGGGCTTACGCAATTCTCTTGCCTCAGCCTCCCAAGCTGCTGGTACTACAGGCGCCCGCCACAACGCCCGGCTATTTTTTTGTTGCAATTTGGCAGGGCTGGGGCTGGGTTTGAACCCGCCACCCTTGGCATATGGGGCTGGCGCCCTACTCACTGAGCCACAGGCACCGCCCTAGCCATCCCTTCTTATAGAGTTACCCTCAACATTGTAATCTCTCAGAATGATCCATATACCAATATACTTTTTAACGCATTTTTTTTATTAAAGTAGCTGACTTTTTTTTAAAGCACAGTTGAAAGCAAATTTATGGCATGACTTTAAGTAAATTTGCAGAGATGTGCAAACATCACTGAAATCCATTTTTAAAAATTTCCATCATCTGGGCAGCGCCTGTGGCTCAAAGGAGTGGGGCACTGGGTCTCAAAGGAGTGGGCCCATATGCTGGAGGTAGGTTCAGATCCAACCCTTGCCAAAAACTGCAAAAAAAAAAAAAAATTTCCATCATCCCTCAGAAAGGTCACTTGTGCAGTTTGCAATCACTGCTCCTCCCTCCAGCCCTATGTACCATATACAAATATTTTTCTTTTTCTATAAATCTTAAATCTTAATATTCCATTCCCCTGCTTTTTTTTTTTTTTTTTTTTTTAAGACAGAGTCTTACTTTCTTGTCCCAGGTAGAGTGCTAGGGCATCATAGCTCACAGCAATCTCAAACTCTTGGGCTCAAGAGATCCTCTTGCCTCAACCTCCCAAGTAGCTGGGACTATAGGGACCCACTACAACAACTGGCTATTTTTTAGAGAGGGGGGGTCTCACTTTTACTCAGGCTGGTCTTGATCTCCTAAATTCAACTTATCCACCCAGCTCAACCTCCCAGAGTGCTGGGATTACAGGTGTGAGCCACCACACCCAGCCCAATATTCTATTCCCTTAACCTCTACCATTCTGGATCTCTCATTTCTCCCTTTCTTCTGCTAATCCTGTTATTAACATTAGTAAGTCCTCACCCTTCATACTACAATTCCCTTCAATCTCATTCCTTTCCTTTTCACTTCTTTCTCCATTCAGTCACAGACTTCCTGTTCCATTTTCCTGCCAATAACACCCTGTCCCACATGGGTGTATCCCTCTGTCAAAACAACAATTTGGAATCTATTCCTCTGTCAGAACTTCCTTGCTCCTGACTCAGTATTTCAGGGAGAAAACACACACACAATTTTGCTGAATCATGCATTAGAACTATTACCTTTGACGAAATGTTCTCAACTTGATAAAGGGCATCTATGAAAGCATAACTAACAACTATGGTTAATGGTGAAAAACTGGAAGCTTCCCCCCTAAGATCAGGAACAAGAAAAGGATGCCTACTTTTATCACTGTTAATCTTATACTAAATGCTCTACCCAAGATGATCAGGACAACAAATAAAAAACTATATTGTAAAGAAACAAATACAACTGTCTCTGAAGAAGACAAGAACCTGTACATAGATTTACTAAAAAAAAAAAAAAATCCATACATGCACACAACTGTTAGAGTTCAAAAGCTCTAAGGTACAAGATCAATAAGAAATATTAATTATTGGCTCAGTGCTCATAGCTCAGAGGTTAGGGCGCTAACCACATATACCCAGGGATGGTGAGTTCAACCCCAGCCCAGGCCTGCTTAAACAACAACTACAACAATAAGAACAAAATAGGGCAGTGTGGGGGGCACCTGTAGTCCCAGCTACTTGGGAGACTCAGGCAAAAAAAACCACGTAAGCCCAAGAGTTTGAGGTTGCTATGAGCTGAAACGCCATGACACTCTACTGAGGGCAACATAGTAAGACTGTCTCAAAAATATATATGTACATATATATTAATTATATTTATAGACACTAGCAATAACAATCTGAAAATAAAATTAAGAAAACAATTCCATTTACTATAGCACCAAAAGAATAAAATGATTAGAAATAAATTTAACAAAGAAATGCAAGACTTATACACTAAAATCTTTAAAACATGGTTAAAAGAAATTAAGGGCAATTTAAATAAATTGCCACTACAACTTGATTTCTGCTCCTATTCTATTAAACCTGTTAGGGACCAAATCCTAAGGGGAAGGTGTAGGCCAGAAGGGCAGTTCCTAGGGCCAGAGAAGCTGGGGACCAATCAGTGGAAGGACTGCAGAAAAATATAGTTAGGGAAAAACCAGGAATCTGAGGTTTTGAGGTTTATACACCTGTGGAGTATAAGCGGATACAACCTTGTTATTGGAGAACACCTGTCAATCATTTGGTAATATTCCCCCAGACCAGGCCAATAAAAGGAAACTATCTGGGCATCCTCAGGGTCTTTCTCCACTTGTGGAGACTGACCTGTTCCTCTTTCTGGAACATATTTTCACTTTTTATAGCTTCCTTTTTTTCTGTAGTAAAAACCGTGTGGAATTTCTTCCTGTTTGTGTTCACTCTGTTTTACCTGCCCTGCTTGTGATACTTTCAAGCAAGGAGCCAAAGAGCCAGGACAATAGCCCACCAAGAGGCTGGACCTGGCAAACCTGATGTCTTTCCAGCCTTTAACACCACTACCTACCCTTTCATTTAAACAAGATACACAGCATCTCTGTTTTTGTTTTTTGTTTTTTTTCTGATTACATGTGAATCTACAATTATCTCAAAAAAAGCTTAACAAATAAAAAAATTGCCTTCCACTTCAGATGGGCCAATTATCCTTTGTACATCTGGCTAACTTTATCCTTTTGGCTCAAATCCCTTACTCCACCACCACTGTGAAGTAACATTAATTGGGCATTTGCTGTGTGACAAAGTTCTTTATGTTTAAAGAACTTCATATGGATTAACTTATTTAATTCTCATAACAGATAACCTTGAATACTTTTTCACAGGAAGTAGCAGTCTCAGAACCACTTCACTACTCCATCATCATCCATTTACTCCTTTTTTTCTTCCCTTAATAATGAAAAGAGGTAGCTTGGGCTCAGTGGTTAGGGCGCAGGCCACATACACCAAGGCAGGAGAGTTCCAACCCGGCTTGGGTGTTGTGGCGTGCGCCTGTAGTCCCAGCTACTTGAGATGCAGAGGCAAGAGAATCGCTTAGCCCAAGAGTTAGAGGTTGCTGTGAGCTGTGATGCTACAGCACTCTACTGAGGGCACCATAATGCGACTCTGTCTCAAAAAAGAAAAAATAAATAAAAATGATGAAAAGAGGTGTCTATCCCATAGGCTAAGGACAATCCTTTTTACTTAAGTACTGGATCCTGCCTTCTCAGGATCCTAACTCCATCCGCTATCCTCTTTATTTTATTTTAATTATTATTTATTTTTATTTCAGGTTAATATGACGGTACAAACAACGAGCTTACAGTGTTTCTGTTGGTTAGATGGAGTCCCTCTTGTAGTTGTGTCCAGCACCCAAAAGGTGTGCTATACACCCTTACATTGTACCCATTAAGTGGGAGCACGCCTATCTCCCCCTCCACCCCTTCTTCTTTCTTATATTTTAAACTCGTCCATTTATATTAGCTCCATCCCATCAGAATTTAATGTTTTCTTATCTCTTCCTATCTTTGAAAGCTTCCCTCAGCATCAAACCACTCTCTTTTTTGTAGCCACAGTTCTCGAGAATTGTTCACATTTACTCTCTTTCTAAACTTCCACTCACTCCACAGTCTACTACAACTTGATTTATGCTCCTCTAAAATACCTGACCTCTTTCTAGCCTTTGACACCACTGCCCATTCTCTCATTTAAACTCTTTTGGGTTTCTCTGATATCAGTTCTCCTGAGATTGAGGTAAGTGACACAGCTGACCTAAAAAGCAGCAAGCAAAAAACCCCACGATAAAGTAGGACACGCGAATGACCGAAAGAAGTAAAGGTGAGTGAAGATCGCTAGGTTCTCAGTGGGGAGCTGAGAGACGCAAAGCAGCAGAGTCACCCTGGGAGATAAACCACAGTGACTTACACCCTCCCTTCTGCATCACTTTCCCCGTACTTCTTTCCCCATCCTTTGAGGCCTGGTAAGTTCTCAGGGCAAACCAGAAGATAATGGGCATGGGACTGCCGGCTTGGGCCCGTCCAGGGTCTGGAGAGCAGGGTGGGCTCTGCAGGTCCCTCCGCTCGGCAGCTGGACCGCGCTGCAACCCGGGGGCCGACAGAGGCTGCAGCGCGGCTCCGGGCCGCTGGGCGGCGAGCGCGTGCGCCGTGGCGCTTCCGGCCCCGGGCTCGGTGTTGGTTGCTTCCCGAGGTGCGTAGACGTGGCGTCAGGGTCTAAGCAGCTCCAGGCACACTCCGCTGCCGTCTTCTAGGGTCCTAGGGCGGCTCGTGATATTCGGGGGCGCGACCGAGTCTGGCCCTGCGCGCCCTGCGTCCCGGTTTCTCCGTGGAGCGCGTCTCCTGTCCCGCTGCCGGACCCCAGCGCCGAAAACGGGGCCCGAGAGGAAACAAGATCCCGGTTAAATAGATTTCTCCGCAGATCCTGTGCAGTCACCCTGCGAGCTCACACGTAACAACAACAAATGAAGAAATTAAGACTTAAGGAACTAGAGAGTCGCCTGCAACAAGTGGATGGATTCGAAAAGCCCAAGATACTTCTAGAACAG
>CAUYPK010165006.1:0-19185 GCA_963574355.1 Loris lydekkerianus | reverse complement strand
GGTTACTTTATCCTGCCCTATCCTTGCTCTGGGACCCTGAGGGCGGACCTTCCCGGAGCAGTTTTCACAATGGCTTACTTCGCCCAGCTCAGTGGCTCATTCTGGGGCCCCAGACAATGCCCAACGTTCTCCACACTCCTGCTCAAGCTCTCCCCAAGGCAGCTCAACTGAGTTCCAAGTCCAAGAACACCAAAACAGTTCACAGGCAAGGCCTCTCCAGTTTGCAGTCTCACCACTGCTTGTACTCACGGTTGCCAGCGTGATTAGGTCAATCGAACACACGTAGCCACTTGCCAGTCTTCCACTGTCTTTGTCCTCCTCCTGGGGTCCAGAAGTTTCATGCTGGCTCCCTGTATCCTCAAAGGGATGATCATAGGCAGATCCCACTGGCCAGAGATGCCTGGAGTCTTGTCTCCCCAGATTCAGCATGCCCAGTTGCATGGAAGCTGTTACTCAGCTGCCATCTTTAATCCAATCCAAAATAACTTTGAACAAGAAGAACAAAGTTGGAGGAATCACATGACCTGATTCCCAAATATACTACAAAGCTATAGTAATTAAAACAGTGTGGTACTAGCAAAAAAAAAAAAATAAGAAAATAAAAAATAAATAAATAAGACATGTAGACCAATGCAACACAATAGATAGAAAATCCAAAAATAATTCCATGAATTTATAGTCTACTGATTTTTTTTTTTTTTTTTTTTTTTTTTTTAAGGACAACAGTCTTGCATTGTACAATGTTGAGTACAATTTTGTCGCCATAGCTTACTGTAACCTCCAACTCCTGGGCTTGAGTGAGATCCTCCTGCCTTAGCCTCTCAAGTAGCTAAATCATAGGCATGCACCACTGAGACTAGCTAATTTTCCTATTGTTATAGGAGATGGAGTCTTGCTTTTTCTCAGGTTGGATCGCCAACTCCTGAGTTCAAGCAATCCTCCCACTCAAACTTCTAGACTGCTACAATTACAGATGTGAGCCCTTGTAGTTGGTTAGTCCACTGATCATTGACAAAAGTTCCTAGAACACACATAGAGAAAAGATTGTCTCTTCAATAAATGGTTCTGAGAAAAGTAATGTTGGAAAAGCAAAAGAATAAAATTAAACCCTTATTTCATGCCATACACACAAATAAACTAAAAATGATTAAGTTCTTAAAATGAAACTACTGGAAGTAAATTTAGAAGAAAAGCTTCTTGACAGTGGTCAGGGCAGTGAGTTTTCTGATGAGAACCTCAAACTACAGGCAACAAATGCAAAAAATAGACAATGGCATTGCACCAATGGGATACTATTCAGCCTTAAAAAAAGAATGGGGTCCTGTCATTTGCAAAAATATAGATGAACTTGAGGACATTTTGCTAAATGAATCAACCCAGGTGCAAAAAGACAAATACTTCATGACCTGACTTATATGTGGAGTCCATCAAAGTGGAACTCACAGAGCAGAGTGTAAAATGGTGGTGGTCAGAGGATAGGGAGTGGGATGAATGGGGAGATGTGGCTCACAGTGTCCAAACTTTCAGTTATAAGATGAATGAGCTCTGAGGATCTAATGTACTTCACAGTGACTACAGTTAATAATACTATATTGAATACTTAAAATTTTCTAAGAGAATAAATCTTAAATGTTCTTACCTCAAAAAAGGTAACTGTGTGAAATGGTGGATCTGTTAATTAGCTTGATAGTCTAATCATTTCACAATGTATCAAAACATTCTATTGCACATCATAAATATATACAATTTCTATTTGTCAATTATACCTCCGAAAAGCTGGAGAAAAAAGATACCAGCAAAAGTTATTTTATGAAATAAGATGATATAATTTGATCTCAGAGAAATACATATATTCTATAATTTAAGTATCAAGCACTTAACTTTATTTACAAAGCTCCTTGACTGGAAAATATTTCCCTTGTTTTTATAGAATAAAATAATACATGTGAAATATTATAAATATTTAGATATTCAAAATCAGGCAAATGAAGAGTAGATCTAAAGTAGAAAAGTTACTTGTGAGTTTCATTGGTGTTTATTTGTGGAAAAGCCATCTAATTGCCCATTTCTCTTTCAGTAATTATTATTTTTTAAATGTGTTAGAGTGGGGAGGCCAGGCCCAGCTATTCTTTATTTGAGACATTAATTCACAATTATATTATTGAGAGACCTATAAGACCCAGCAAGTAAAGGTATTACCTACTTTTTTCAAGAGAGAAAAACTTATGTGAGGGGTAACCCAATTAAAGTTGGTATACATTTTCAAAAATGTCATATCATATAACTGACAAGATCATGGACATTCAGTTTCGAGGTGATTGTTATCTTAATGTCAACAGAAGTCAACAGTATTAGCTTCTCTTCATTTTTTTCTGACTCTGTTCTATTTCATGCACTGGTTACTGCTTGCATCAATCTCCCCCCATGCTCATTATTAGAAGACAAACCCTGTCACTTCCATTCAAATACAAAATTTTAGAAGCCCAGAAAATGCAAGAGGACAAATATTCTATATACTTCAGAAAGCAACACAGCCTTGTCACCACCTAGATTTTAGTTTTATGAGACAAGGTGAACTTGGAATCGTAAGATAGTAAATGTGTGTTCTTTAAGTTTATGTTAAGTTCTTGTGACAGCAATAAAAAACTAATACAATAATATTTTAGCTATTTATAGAGTTATAAATTTACATTGAAATTGTGGAGAGTAAGCATGATTAAGAGTGCTAATAGTCTGGTTAATGATATAATAAATAAGGAACCTTGGAATAGTCACCCACGGTATTCCAGTTTCCTCCTGGGATTTGAGTCTCCCATCTTGATTCGTTTTTTTCTCAAAAAAAAAAAAAAAGAAAAGAAAAAGAAAAAAAAAAAATCAAAGGAAACAGAAATTAGATCCAAAAAGAAATAGAAAGTTAACAAAGAAAAAAAATTACTGGTTACCAGAAGAGAAAGAATTATGTAAACCATTTTATTCCCTAGCATGTGCATGCTATAACCTATTCAATATATTGTCTATTTAATGTTTTTGAAAACATGCAAAAAAAGTATGTAATGCTCACTATTCTTACTAATAAAGACACAGAGAAATATTATTTGACTAATGTTAACAAGCTACTAAATACTACAGTCAAATCAAACCTAGATTTTTCTGACTCCAAAATTCTTGCTTGAACCAAAATTAATACAAGGAAAAATAATAACATAGAGCAAAGTAGAAATGAATAAATGAAATTAGACCTAAAAAATACAGAAGATCAACAAAGTGGAAAGTTGGTCTTTTAAAAGGATAAACAAAATCAACAAAGCTTTAGCTAAACTAAGATAAAGAAAAGTACACAAATAAAATCAGAAAAGTAAAAGAAGATATAACAGCTGAGACCACAGAAGCAAAAAGGTTCATTAGAGACTGTTACAAACAATCATATGCCAACAAACTGGAAACCCTCGAGGAAATAATTAAATTCCTGGATGCATACAATCTACCAAGATTAAACTATGAAGAAATAGAAAAACTGAACAAACCCATATGAGGAATGAGATCAAAGTGATAATAAAAAGTCTCCTATCAAAGAAAATCTCAGGACCTGATGGCTTCACTGCTAAATTCCATTAAATATTTAAAGAAAAAGTAGCACAAATTCTACTAAAGCCCTTCAAAACACTTGAAGAGGAGAGAATCCTTCCAAATTCATTCTATGAGGTCAGTATAACCTTGATACAAAAACCAGGCAGAGACCAGTAGCCATGCTTTTTGGAACTGGCCCAACAGGTCCTGTGACCCTCTACTTAGGAACAAACTCAGTGCAAGAAGACAATTTCTGCTTCCCAACTTCAGGAGTTCATCACCAGTCAACCAGCAGATCCAATTCCCTATCCCTCTGCCAAACTACCTTTAAAAACCCTGGCCCCCCAAATCTCATGGCAATGGATTCAGAAATTCTTCCCATCTCCACACTTGGCACCCTAATTCTTTGCTGCAACCCTTGCCATCTCAGTATATTGGCTTCTCCTGTGCAGTGGGCAAAGTACCTCACTGGGCAGTGACACACTGGTGTATTTACGTGGCCCCAGTGTGAGTGAGTGTGGGTGCGTGTATGAGTGCACCCTGTAGTCGCCCACAGCTGGTTCCCACCCTGTGCTCTCAGCTGCCAGGACATTGTAACCCTGAACTGGAATAAGACTGTTTTTATTAATATTTCTTAGATACATGTATAATTCACATTTATTTCTATGTTTAATATGAGAAGTGTTTTGGTCTTCATTTCTTCATTTAGAAGTTTGGTGATGTTTTTATAACAGGAAATAAACTGTATTAGGCCAGCAGCCTGATTACAGGTGGCTGGCTCACGCTTGTAATCCTAGCTCTCTGGGGTGCCAAGTGGGGTGGATTGCTTGAGCTCAGGAGTTGGAGACCAGCCTGAGCTAGAATGAGAACCGTCTTACTAAGCAAAAAAATAGAAAAACTAGCCAGGCAGAGGGGCCAGTGCCTGTAGTCCCAGCTATTGGGAAGGCCGAGGCAAGAGGATCTCTTGAGCCCAAGAGACTGAGGTTGCTTGGAGCACTCTACCTTGGTACCCTGGTCAACAAAGTGAGACCCTGTCCAAAAGGAAGGGAAGGAAGGGAAGGAAAGAAAGGAAGAAAGATGGGAGGGAGGGAGGGAAGGAAAAGAAAGATGCTATAGGAATTTAATTATTGTTTATATTGATTAGCCTGTGGTGGCTGGGCACAGTGGTTCATGCCTATAATCCTAGCACTCTGGGAGGCTGAAGCCGGAGGATTGCCTGAGCTCAGGAAGTTCAAGACCAGCCTGAGCAAAACAGAGACCCTATCTCTACTAAAAATAGAAAAATTAGCTGGGCACCGTGGCTCATGCCTATAGTCCCAGCTACTCAGGAGGCTGAGGTAGGAACATCACTTGAACCCAGGAGTTTGAGGTTCTGTGAGATGGACTGATAGCACAGCACTCTAGCCTGGGCAACAGAGTGAGACTTTGTCTTAAAAAAAAAAAAAAATTAGCTGTGATAAAATTGGTTTTGTTTATTATTGTTTTTGCCTAAAGTCATAGTTTTTGAGAACCTATCAATGATGTTAAGTGAGGGCTTGCCATTTATGGAAAGAGAGAGAGAGGTGGGGGAGACAGACAAATGTGGTAAAAGTTAACAACTATTACATTCGATGTCAGTGAGGAATGCATGGCATATAGTTGTAAATTGTACCATTCTTTCTACTTTCTGAAGGCTTGACATTTTTGGAAATAAAATGTTGGAAAAATAAAAAAATAAAAAATAAAAGAACCAGACAGAAACACAACAAAAAGAGGCCAAGGTCATTGATAAACACTGTCTATGTTTATAGATGCAAAGATCCTCAACAAAATACTAACAAAAAACACATTAGTGGTCATTCACCACTATTAAGGGAGATTTATCCAGCTACCAAGGATGGTTAACCATATGCAAATCAATAAATGTGATAACATTATATTAACAAGACCAAGAACAAAAACCATTTGATCATTTCAATAGCTGTTGAAAAAGTATTCAGTAAAATTTGTCATCCTTTTATGATAAAAACCTTCAACAAACTAGCATTAAAGGAATATCTCAAAATAATAAAAGCCATATATAAGACATGGCTAACATTGTATTGAATAGGGAAAAACTGACAGCATTTCCTCTCATCTGGAACACAAGGATGCCCACTTTTACCACTTTTATTCAACATAATACTGAATGTCCTGGTCAGATCAATTAGGCAAGAGAAAGAAATAGAGGACATTCAAGTTGGAAAGGAAGAAATAAAATTAGCCTGGGTCACAGATGGCGTGATCTTATACTTAGCAAAACCGAAAGACTCCACCAAAAGACTGTTAGAACTGCTAAATGAATTTAATAAAGCTGTAGGATACAAAATCACCATACAAAAATCAGTAGCATTTATATGTGCCAACAGCAAACAATCTGGACAGAAATCAAGAAAGCAATCCTATTTATAATAGTTTCAAAGAATATAGCTAGTAATTTCTTTAACCAAACCAGTGAAAGATATATACAAGGTGAATTATAAAATACCAATGAAAGAAATTGTGGCTGACCCAAAAAATGGAAGTATATTTTATGTTCATAGATTGGAAGACTTAATATTGTTAAAAATAACAGTATTACTTAAAGCAACTTACAAATTCAACACAATTTCTGTCAAAATACCAATGACAATCTTCACAAAAATAGAAAAAAAATTCTAAGATTTATGTGGAACCATAAAAGGCCCTGAATAGCCAAAGCAATCCTGAGCAAGAAGAACAACACTGGAGACGTCACACTACAGGCTTCACAGTGAGGTCTGACAATTAAGTATGCAAACTTAATTTATAAAATGCTACATACCTCATTGCTGAATATCACTGCAGTCACTTAGAAGTACCCACCCGTCTTGGGAAGCTGTGCACTGATGCCAGTGCCTAGTCCACCCTTCAAGCACTTTTGGAACACCATTTTATGGAATGACCATCAGATCTGTCATGGTACAACACATAAAAATACACAATAATAATGAATGCCACTCAGTAAGACGCTGCCACATATTGGCACAAACACAGAAGTAACACCTGATATTCCAAGGTTGTGAAACCTTACTGAGTTGTTTGTATAGTGCTGCCAAGAGTGTACAGTGGCAAGTTTAATAATTTGTCATATGTTGTACAATGACAACTCAGATGGCCATTCAGAAAAGGAGTTCCAAAATTGTCTTGAAGCATAGACTAGGCCCTGGCATGGTCCATAGCTTCAAAGGGGAGGTAAGTAGCACTTTTTCAAAGACAAGTTTTGAACTTAATTGTCAGAACTCATATACTACAAAACTATAGTAAGAAAATCAGCATGATACAGGCATTAAAAAGGAAACACAGAGACCAACGGAACAAAATAGAGAGCCTGGATGTAAATACATACATTTACAGCCAACTCATTCTCAACAAGGGGCCAAGAACACACAGTGAAGAGAAGATGATCTCTTCAACAAATGGTGCTAGGAAAACTGGATAACCACATGAAAAAAGAATGAAACAAGGCTCATGTCTTTCATGATATACAAAAATCAAATCTAAATGAAGTGAAGACATAAATCTAATATCTGAAACTACTAGAAGAAAGCATTGGAGAAATGCTCTGGGACATTGGTCTGGGCAAGAGATTGTTGTGTAAAACCTGAAAAGCACAGGTAACCAAAGCAAAACTAGATAAATTATATCAAGTTAAAGAACTTTTGCCTAGAAAGAGATACAATCAACAAGGTGAAGAGACAACTCACAGAACGGGAAAATTGCTATGTGATCCAGCAATTCCACTGCTGGGTGTTTATCCAAAGGAAGGGAAATCAGCATATAGATGCATTATCTTCAAATATGTGTTAGTTGCAGCACTGTTCACAATAGCCAAATAAAGAAACCTAAGTGTCCATCAATAAATGAATGGATGAAGAAAATGTGTGTATAAACACAGTGGAATATTATTCAGCCATAAAAAGGGATGAGATACTGTCATGTGCATCAACATAGATATAACTGGAGTTGTTAAGTGAAATAACCCAAGCTCTGGAAAAGAAAAATATTACATGTTTTGCCTTCTATGTGGGAGCTAAAACAGTGGATCCCTTGAAAATAGTAGATTGGTGTTTTGGAGATGAAGAAGGTAGGTGGAAGTAAGGGATGAAGAGAGGTTGATGAATGGGTACAAATATACAATTAGGTAGAAGAAATAAAACCTAGTTTTGATCAATCAGCTGTGTGACTATAGTTTACAAAAATCTATCATACACTTCAAAATATTTAGAAGTGAGTAATTTAAGTGTTTGTCGCATTAAGACAATTAGTTAAGATGCTATCACACCGATTTGATCTTTACAAATTATGCAAATGTATTTGATTATCACATGTACATATATTATATGTCAACAAGACATTTTTAAAATTCTTGCTGATTCTATCCTACCAGACCTGCTTTCTGAGGGAAGTCGAGTGAAGTGATTGTGCCGTGTATTCAGCACAGGCTTCTACCAAGAAAGGGGTTAGCATCCACAAAGAGGCAGAGCACTAGTGCTTTAGAAATCCTTCTCTACCAAGAAATCAATCAGCTTCACACACCTCAGCACCATGCTGAACACTAAAGACAAATACCTAACAAGGCTTGGCTTCTTTCTTTAAGAGGCTTGCTGACATTTGGAGAGACTTGAGAGAAAGAAATGTGAAGAGTACAATTAAACACTACATTCCACAGTGCTACGTGTTCTTAGGAGGAAAAAAATCTGTGTGATCTGGGGGTGTTCAGAAAGTCTGCACAGAGTGGAAAGACTCAGACAGACTCAGCAGGGGGAGTGAATCCCCATGGGCCTTCAGTCCCCGCCTGCACACTTGTCTGAACACAAACTCTTGCTGTGTACAGGGTGGTATCCCACTGCTCTCCAGGTACCCATGAACGCTGTGAGAGTTTGCAACAGACCAGGGTGCATCTTGGGATGGGCTATGGGAGTATGTACACATCAAAGAATTTATATAAAAATTGGAGAAAGAGAGCGTATTATCAATCCTGAGGTTGTAGGACAGGTTCTCTGGGCTCAATATTGCCACAGTTTGTTTGTTTTTTAATAGGTTCATGCTGGCAGTCATTCAAACTTTGGCAGTTTCACTGTGTTGTTCAGAAGGCGAGAACTTGCCAATTTGTGTGTAAGACAACCCCAAAGATGGGCACTCCTGGGGTTCTGATGACTGAGAAGCACGACTTATTAGCAGAAATGAAGAGAACTGCCTAACCTTTATGCCACTCCAGTTTCACTACAACACCCAGAAGATAATCTTTAGATGCTGTGAAATCTATTTTGAATTTATTCATTTATAAGTTTCTTGTATAAACATTGAGACACATACACATTGCATTTTACTTGCCTAACTCAGAGATACTCTGCATTCTGACATGAGAGTAGTTAATTCGACGTGAAAGGCATTTCACAAAATTGGTCTCTTCGTGCCTGGCGGACCTGGCAGCCTTTTTCTGCCCAACTCTTGATTGGTGAAGTTGATTCCATTTCTTTTCTAGGTGAACCAACCATGTGTCTCTGGTAGTTAACTCTCTTTTCTACACAACATCAAATCTAACATCTTGTGCTTTCACTCATTTGGGATAATTTCGCTGGAATACAGTTCCAGCTCATACTTTTCTCTCTCTCTCTCTTTTTTTTTTTCTTACCCTGCAGAAAGGCCTGTTGCCCAAGAAGCTTTGCCTGCCCCTCCCACCCCCAATCAACCATTCTCACTCACTCTGAGAGCCACCAGGCCCACACTATGGGACATAAAAATGGGAAGTGTCACCAGTATGGCCTAGTGCATGTGGGCAGCTGTTTTATTTAAGCTCATTATCTAGAAAGACAAATTTGCAGAAATTTTAAAAATCAGTCACAGCCTGAACAGTTTACAGGCAGCAAAGTGAAAAGAGGTTAAGAACAATCTCTGAAGTAGGGCTGGGCGGGTAAATTGTATAGGAAAAAAAAAAAACTAAAAACGAAAACTACATAAATTTTGAAGGTGAGAAAGTTTGCTTAATGCATTTCTTTTCCTCAAGGTAACTGCTTTATAGATGGTTGATGTTCTGAAATGATGCCAATTGAAATGTAAAATAATCAGCGTTTTCCTGCTCCTTTCTTATTTGAATAAACCTTATTACACACTGCTTGTACTCATGACTAGGTTATTGCAGTGCAGAGTCAATATCCTTCACATGATGTGGATTAAATTACAGCAGTTCAGGCCTCTCCTCTTTCTTTCCTTTCTCTCCTGAATGTAAACTCACTATGATTTTTCTTTGGCTGGCATTTGCTCCTTTGACTCCCCCACCCCCCCACCCCATATTCCAGAGATGGTGTATGCTCCAAACACATAACATTATCAACTTTAAGGGCTGCAATTGATTGAATATTTTGACAAATATACCTCTCTAATTCCTGAAGCCATATGGACGTGCAGGATGCCATATGGAATAAAAGTACTCTGCCTCATGAAATGATCCAAAAGCATTTTTTTTTATTAGCGGTTATTTCCTTGAACTGAAAACTGATTAAATTTTGAATATTCCATCACTACAGGATAGTAATCTAGCCAACTCTATATTCTTAGCGGCGTCTTTAGTGATGGCAATAGAGTGCCGAAGGAGAAGTCCTTGGTAGGAGTCACCACATGTTTTAAAATGTCAGGGGAAAGGTTACTTTCTGTACTATTCGTATCCATTAGGACACTTTCTATAGAAAGTGACAGAAAAAGCCTCAATTAGATATTTCATAAAGCAAGGGGGAAAATGGTATTATTCTGTTTAATGAAGAATCTCACGTATGGCAGCAAAATGGTTGGCCAAGTCCGAGGCTCCGTGATGTCCAGAATCAGCATTTTTTTCTGTCTCTGACTAGATGGACTGTCTACTCCATTCTCCAGAGGCCTCTTCTTGCTTGTAGATGCCTACAGTGACACGGACAGGACAGACACAGTGACAGTGTCTAGTGGAAGCAGATAAATCGGCTCCTCCTGATTATCTTTGGGAAGAAGAAACTGTTTCTCAGAGACATTATGATCCAACAGATATCCCTTCACAACTCCTTCTTTGTGTCACATGCCTGTTTTAAAACTAAGCATATCTGAGGGAGGTGGGATTCCACAACTGCCCTGGTAACACGTGTGGCTACATAGGAGAAAGACTGAGAACCCCCCACCCCCAAGTCAAACTGGTGGTCTGTTGGAAGGAAGGATGGGCAGAAGCTATATGGAGAGCCGTGTGACCAACAAGGCTTGCCACATGTTTATAATATTTCTTTATATTTAGAGAATTGACTTGGCCGAACTCCCTCCAAAAAATCTTATAGATACATTCTTTTACATGAAGTAAACAAATGGAGTTAATTCCGTCAAAAGTATTTCTTTGAACTATGAGGCAGCTCAGCCATGGATATTTATTGAAGGTGACCTTTCCAACACTAGACAATCTACTTTTTGTTTGATTCTTTTCTTTGATACAGGGTTTCACTCTGCTCCAGGCGGCAAGGGCATTGGTGTCATGATAGCTCACTGTAACCTCAAACCCCTTAGCTCAAGATACTCCTGCCTCTGGCTCCCAAGTGGCTGAGACTTGGTGTACACCACCACGCCAAACTAATTTTTCCATTTTTATAAAGATGAGATCTTGCTATATTGCTGAAGCTGGTTTGGAATTCTTGGCCTTAGGCAATCCTCCTTCCTCAGCTTCCCAAAGTGCTGGGGTTACAGGCCTGAGCCCCGTGTCTGACTCACTTCTTAGAGAAGACCTTACTGAAAATAAAGGACATAACAATTGACTTTCTCCTTCATTGCTAAATGTCTGTAGGAGTACTTTCAAATCACTAATCTCAAATCTGCAATTCGGTTTCTATTTATAAAATGTGATGCTTTCTGAATATCTTCTATGAAGTATTAATGAAGATGAAAAAATAAAATTAAGACATCCAGTAGATAGGCAAAACTGTGGCTTGTTTTGGTAAAGTAGGTATAAGACGTCCCATGAAGCTCAAGATATGAATGCCCTGGTTCGTCTTGACTCCCTTGAGAGAGTATAAGGATCCCTGAAGCAGAGTCTAGATTTTTTTTTTTTTTTTAATTGCAAACAGTTTGGCCTACCTTACCTCACTGAGAGGCAACGGAACCACGGAATTTAGAATTCCTGATATCTTTGCAAGTTCATTGTTTGATTCAGGATGTGAGGTACAGCAACTCACTCTATCAGAAACTCAGAGTTCTTAACCACAAGACAGTGGGAGGTGGAAGTTGTGCTCAATGATTTCTCAACTCACATGTTTAAACTCTGATTCTGTGATTCTTGGTTAAACGGAAAGAAATTGAATCCCTCAAAGGGTCAAATGAAAGCAAATCATAGTGCCTACCAGGACTCAAAGCCACAGATAATCATTGATACTAAAATTTTGACTATAATTTCTGTGCAAATATTGGAATAGAAATCAAAGTTATAGTAAACTCCATTTCACAATTGACACACTTCAACCCAGACTGAATTTCTCAGGCCGGTTCTTCCTCAAACATCAAAAAATTGTTTGTACAATTATACAAAAATCTAACTCTTAATCTTGGCTACAACATTTTCTCTGCTAAGAAATCTAGGTTTTATACATACATATACCAAGAAATTGTAAGGCATTAAAGTTTAGCTTTCCTTGTCTAAGAGTCCATTAAACTTCAACCTCGAAAATCTTCAGTAACAAGGGACATTTTGTATCGGTGTAGATGTATGAGAAAAAAAAAAATTGTAATGTTTACAATCTATTTATGTCATCCGCTCTCATTTTCTCATTCACAATTCATTTTGATTCATCTTCATCCTATGTATTGAATTTCCTTTATCCCATTAACACCCTTTCTTTCAGAAATCTGTAAATGAACATAATTAAGGAGCATTTTTTAAAGCACTAGCTTCTGAAATATTCATTATGAACCTGCTGGCTACACTTGGCCCTTTTCATATTTATATAATTAATTAAGCCTCTCTCGTCTAATACATACATTTTCAAATAGTTTATTAATACTATTCAGGTTTTGACTTGTCTATTCCTTTTTTCTGCCTTTAAAGGAGAGGGTGTTTTTGTTAATCAGAACCTCTCTTCCCTTTCAATTTTTTCATAGATTTGAAGTTCTTAAGGACAGTAAAATTTTTCTGGTTTGCTGGAAAAGAAAATGACAATACATTAAGGAGAACTTGAGGGGGGAAATAGTTTTAAATGTACGTGTTCTATGATAGAAACGCATAGGATGCCTGGTCCATACGTCAGTTGATCTGTGGAAGGAAGTTATGTGCCAGGAAAATAAACTAAAATTGCTGATTTTAAACAGCACTTGAATTCTAATTTTGGTTGATGAGGCCCATCCACCAGTTTTTCACAGATGATTTAATAGAAATAATCCTTGTACAATTTCCAGGTTCTAATTTTCTGTCTTAGAAAAACAATTGGACCAGGGCTAGTAAAAAAGCCATGTCTGGCCAAGAAGATGAGGTAGCATCATTCAAGAAGCTGTGGCAATTGAGTACCAGGACACTGAACCTATAACGCATCTTAAACGTTCTAGTTTACCAAGGAAGAAACAAGAGTATCTTACAACAGTTTTTAGTAACAAGTTCCCTGTCTTTGTTACTTTTGCTCAAATAAAATAATTAGTAAAAAAGGCAAAGAAGAAGTAGAAAACTTGGCATCATTTCTCAAAGTGTTCCCAGACCTTCAGTCTCCCTTAAATAACTAAATTACTGTGGAAAATTCATTTCAGGCTTGTTCATTCTGCATAATCTCTTGACTAGATGGTTATGAAAAATTGAGAATTGTCCTGATCATGGCCAAAAGCATCTGCTGATTTTCCTGCATAGGAGTTTCCCTAGGTAGTAAAGCCAGTAACTTTTATACACATTTGATTCCAGTGAAGTAGGCTGCTCAAACAAGAGCTCAAATGCGTGCTTGTCAGAGAGCAATTTAGACTTGTGCACTGAAAGTTAAGCCCCTTGTTTAAAACCTCAGAGGAATATATCGAGTGTAATAGAGCGGCTTGATGTTCTACACCTAGAGTTCCTCAAAAATATTTCCAACTTAAAAAAAAAACATTGTACATCTGTACAAATGTCCAGATGGGGCTTATACTCTTTTTCTTAATTCCAACCAAAGATTCCAGTTGGGGAAGATGAATGAAAGAAAAATAAAGAAGATAATATCAGATATTCAAAAGTGTTTAAAAAGAAAGAAAACAGATCCGTATGATATGAAGTGTACGTGTTTGTTTGTTTTTCTGGCGGTGGTAGGTCAGCTCCAGTTGTGTGGCTGGCCCCCGGAAAAGGGGAGAAGAGAGATGACACGGGCTGAGTCTTAAATGACAAAAATGAATAAGTAGTTGTGGCATCCGGAGGAAGAGTTTTCTAAAAAAACAAAAAAGGGAATAGCTGGTCCAAAGACCTCAAGACTACAAAATAGTGGTGATGTGTTCAAAGACAGCAAGAAAGCCACAGTGTGGTGAGGGCTGTACTCAGGAGGAAGGAGGAGTCTGACCCCAGGTTAAAGGAGTTGAAAGCGGTACTAGATAGGAGAATGAATCATGTCTTTAACAGTGATTGTCATCGCACTACGGAAAATGAGTTATAGAGGAGCACAAATAAGAAGGGGTTGGTTACAAGCTATTGTCTATCACGAAGGCGAGAAATAATAATGTGTAGGATGTGGTGGTGGGAAAGGGTTAAGGAGATACAGATTCAGGAGAGATCTTGAAGGAATTTTTGAAAGCACTTGCTGATGAGTTGAATGTGGAGAAATGGGAGTGTAGAATCACAAAGGATTTGGGAGCTTTGGCTTGGGTACTGACATAGGGGTGGTAAGTTAGCTGTCACGGGGAAGGCTGAGGGGACTGTACTGGGAACTGAAGAAACCGGACCTGGCTTTTGTTCATATAGATGAGAGAGGCAAACATCAGAGTAGGAATTTCAACTAAGTAGTTGAACACTGGACTCTGAGACGCATAAAGACAGAATTTTGGACTGGAATTTTAAGTTTGTAGATTGGTTTGTAAATATTTGGAAGGAGTGTGCACCTGAGGAGCTGCGTGAAATGACTTAGGACAGGTGAGGTAACTGCACAACAAACCAAGACCCCTCAGGAAGGAAGAGGACGGTAAAGGAGGTCACAGCAGACTGTCCTGGGCAAGAGGAGGGAAAACAGGACACACCGTGACTCAGCCAAGGAATGGAGGAGAGAGAGAATGGCCAAGGTGGTGGAATGAAATTAGAAAAGAGATCCACGATGTGGCCACTGGGGTCACTGAGGCTCATGGTGAGAGCAGTTTTCATGGAGCAAAAGGAACCATAACTCGATGAAAATGAATTCAAGAGAGAAATAAGAAATAGAGAAGACAGCTAGAGACTGCTTTTGTGTGTTATTTTTTAATTATTGTTTGTTTGTGTGTTTTAACTTGAAAAGGCATCAAAGAAATTAGGCTGTAGCTGAGAGCAGGAAGTCTGGATTCAAGGGAGAGATTTTGCTTTTAAAGCCTGGACATGGTAGTAGATAGGTCTATATGCTGATGACATATATAATATTAATAATGCACCAAATTGGAAGATTCCTCCTTTCAAAGGAAGAAAAATGACAAGTGCCCTGGAGGGAAAAGGTGCTGCAGTGAGTTCTTGGTGTCACTCAGACTTGTCTTCACTGCAGGATCAACCTGCAACTGCAGGTACAGGGCCCTTCAGAGATGTCATTGTAAATGATGGGACACTCTGGAGACAGGGGGTTCTGGGTTAGCACAAGAGATTTTGAGACCAAGCTTATAGTAGCTCAGAGATGCATGCAAGGCATATGTATCCCACAACACAATTTGGTCAACAGAGCAAGATTTTCTAGTGGAATTCATTCATTCATTCCTTTATTTAATTTATTCGATCAATAAATATATAGTAAGCACCTCGTATGACTCACAGCTATTTATTCTGCTAAATACTGAGGGAAAAATAATAGGAAAGACATGGTACCTGTCTTTTGTAATACATTTCATAATACATAGCTGAAATATGGACCATGTCTTAAGGAATTCATGCACACACACCCCTGCACACATGCACTAAAACTATATATAATTAAAACTATTTGTATGTATAAAGGTACATTTTATATATAAAACTATATTGCATATATAAAAAACTAAACCTATATATAATTTATGTATGTATAAAACACTATATATAGGCAGTATTTTGGATAAAAGCTCTATGACAGCCTATGTGTCCTAAAATTTGAAAAATGTGGATTTGCTTGAAATGCTTAATCTAGGACAATTTATCATAGACACTCTGCCCCAGAATAATAGAGGGATTACTAAAGTAAGCCATGAACACTAAAGACTGTAACATTTTTGATTCTTAATCTAAATAATGGATCTCGGTGTAAATTTAAGATGGAAATAAGTAAATAAATATATGTTATCCAGAATGTGAGGGCCTCTTACACCAAACATCCCTTAAGGGCTGATGTCAGAAAAAGCTATGTGACCCGTGCACTCAGGCTCACTCATTCCCATTCAGGTGAGATGTGGCAACTGGGATGTGCAGAATCTCAGTGTGATCAAAAGGGAGATTGCATCCCTATAAGCAAAGGAGGCGAAGTGCTTGAGAAGCCAAGAAAAAGTCCAACAGAACTGTCACGTTGGCAAGGTTTTATGATGACCTTGGATGTTATTTCTGATGTCAAGCCAGTAGTTTCATAGGCTTTTATTCATTTTAGCTTCCATCCCTGGTCCAATCAGCTATCATTGAAGATAGGGATTAGAATCCTTCAAAGTGGGGTTATTTTTATAGGGACTGTAGAAAGCAGAAAGAATAAAATGTAAGTCCTATAATAATCATTTTCAGTAAAATGTGAGGGTAATATAAGACAGAGAGGACTTTTTTTAGGGAGTTTGTTATCTTGTCCTGTTAGTGAATGGTTACTGCAAACACATTTTGCAAATAGAGGTACAGTGCTTTTAATTTTCTAGATTCTACTTACATATAGGCTGTATCTCGTCTGTGTGTTCTGATATGGTGTGCAATGTCTGAATCCAACACAAGATTTGCTTAATGTTGTAGCTGGAAGCTAAGGGATGAATGTCTCTTCTCAAGTCAACTTTTGCCAAAACCAATGAGTCTCATTATATTATTCACATCTAGAAATGTATCCACTCTACTACCTACTAACTCTATTATTCCCTCTATGGCAGTGATCAGGAACAGGGGAACTGAAGCCTGACCACCATTAAGTTGAAGGAGGCAAAATCTATTTTTTGAGAACCGTTTATAGGTGGTCTATTGTATGATCACCTTTCTCCTGGGCTCTTGGGCTCACCAAGGTAAACAAAACACAGTACTTGCTCTTGTATTACAAAAGAACTACGGACAATGTGCTACAAAATAACAAGGAAGAGGAAATATAACTCATAATTAGGAAAGACACCCCCTTCCCTTTTGTGTATTGGTACAGAAGAAATCAAAAAACAATTGCTGAATGGTGGAGTAGAAAGTGACAATCAAAGAGATTTTCAGTGTTTTCTGTTTTATAATGACATTTATTGAGTTTGTAGTACATATGTCTCTGAATCAAGGCTCCCAAATTTTTCCTCAATTTATGTATCATTGAAGTTCTTGTTTCTGAAATACTGTTATTTAACCTAAGTATTTTTTTAAGTGTCTTTTAGAATATTTTGATGTGCTATGTGTTTGTGTGTTTTTTTTTCTTTGCTTTGTTTTCTTTGGGGGCTTTATTTTACTCTTTTATGGAAGAACAATTTAACCCATTTAATAGGTATGGCAATTATGTAGATAAAACTTTGACATGTATGCCCAGAAGTGTTTTTGCACAGATATAAAATTGTTTGTATTTTAAAGGCTATTCCTGAGATGTTTGAATGCACCTGGGTTAAGTTATGATATCTGCACCTCTTCTATGTCTCCTTAAAAATATAACAATTAGTTCATAAAAATATATACACAGATACAGACGTCCAGTCAGGGGATAAGGGCTGGGGGTGAGCAGTCTGCTGAGTGGGTTACTGGGCAGAGCTGATTAACTGCAGGTTGATTAGGCCGCATGGGGGCTCCTCCAAAAGATGCTCGCTGGCTTCCCTGCTCCTTCCCCAGCATCATCTTGCAGATCCAGCCCTCCAAGTATGCTTTATTCACATGGCAATTTAATGCATACCATTGCTTATCCTGAATTTTGTTTCTTACACACTAAGTAGATGTGGGATCATGGGCCAAATGACTATGGGACCCAAATGTCCATCTGTAAAATGAATGGTAGAGCCAATAACCTCTAACATTTTTATATTTTGATAGTTCACTTCATCATATTAACAAAAAGTGAGCCCCTTTCAGCACAAATTTATTTATTTTAACATGCTACTTATTTTAAAGTACTACCCTGTATAGCTATATTATATGCATTATAAATCATATTCAAAATAGAAAATAAAAAGTCTTGAGAAATATGTGGACGTAAATTATTGGTAACAATTTAGTTCTTGCCTTGGGTGATGAATTCATGTATACTCATGAATCATGTATGTTTCATATATCATATGATAAAGAATAATTAACACGAGAAGGGACTTTGCATGGACCAAGGTCGATGGAGAGTCATGAATTAAAAGGTGAAAATTAATCCAGTTCTATGCACTTGAGTTTCTAAACATAGCTTTTTAAAACCTTGAGATGATAAAATTGAACAATATTTTCAAATGTTGTCCTAACTGTGATTATGTCATTCTATTTTATCTCAACGACAATACACACTTAGGGTGCAGGTCAGCATTACTGAATTGGATGTAAATACATATTTTAAATAATATTTTTGATGATTTCCTTTTCTCCCCCAAGCCTCTTCATTGCAGTTTTCTCAATGTCACAATGTGTCTGAAGCACTTGTGTTAGGAGTAAGATGAATGAACTCTTCTCTTGACTGGTTCAAATAGGCTTGTCTTACCAGTGGCATCTTAAATGAGTGTCTTCTTTACAGGAACAATTTAAATCATGTGTCCATTTTGTATTCATTAGCCTACCTCAAACTACATAATCCAGTTTCCTAAATCTGCTGAAGTAGCTACACACGAGCTGTACTGCATATTGATATGTTGAGTAACCCATAGGAGTAGGACTGCCTCACCCATGGCTACACCAAACTGAACTTCCTCATTTTACCAGGGGTACCATGGGGGTCTTATACAGCACTGATACACAATTGGAATATGATAGTGCTGCTATGCTGGTCCTTAAAATAAAGAACTGCTTTTGTGCCAGTACCATGCTGTTTTGATCACTATTGATTTATAGTACAGTCTCAAGTCTGGTAGCATGATTCCTCCTGCTTTGTTTTTATTGCTGAGTAATGTTTTGTCTATTCGAGGTTTTTTCTGATTCCATATAAAACTAATTATTATTTTTTCAAGATCTTTAAAGTATGACAATGGAGCTTTAATAAGTATTGCATTAAAATTATATATTGCTTTGGGCAGTATGGACATTTTACAATGTTGATTCTTCCCAGCCATGAGCATGATATGTTTTTCCATCTGTTAACATCTTCAGCTATTTCTTTTCTTAGAGTT
>CAUYPK010164986.1:0-18690 GCA_963574355.1 Loris lydekkerianus | reverse complement strand
TCCCTCCTCAGAAGCAGCATAACAAAATCCAAACTTGGCAAAGAGCCACAGTATACAAAATAATGATAAGAGGCAAAGAGCTGCATTCATTTTGGCCGGGAGCCGCATGCGGCTCGAGAGCCGCGTGTTCGCCACCCCTGCTCTAGCTAATCTGAGATACTTACCCAGCTCTAGGCTGAATATTCTATGCTTTTGATACATGGCAGTTTTCTACTTCGCTTTTCTTCAGCTTTATGCGTCCTGTCTTTCAGGCTATCATATAGACCTGTGCTGGTTGAGGGGATTGAGTGATGATAGAAATCCTAGCTACCTGGTTCGGCGCAGTGGCTCACGCCTGTAATCCTAGCACTTGGGAGGCTGAGGCGGATGGATTGCCTGAGTTTAAGGGTTTAAGAAATCTCATCTACCCTCCTCTTGGTGTGCATCTGTGGGCTGCTTTCTAATTCATACAAAGCTCATTATATGAGCTGGCCTTGCCTAGAGGGGCAGCTCAGTGAACTGTTCTCTGAATTCTCTCCAAGTGAGGGTTCTTTCTCCATCTTGTGAAATCCAGTAACACCATTTATTTGTATTCTTATTACACTCATGCAGCCATTGTGATACTTTTTATAATCCTAAATAATATAACATGTTATTGAGCATTTATTATGTGTCAAGCACTATTATGAGTACTTTATGTGGACTGTTTTAGTTCTTATGAGATAGTTCTTAGCTCATTTACTCTTCATAGCAACATTATGGAAATAAGTACTATTTTGATCCTCATTGGAGGGAGGATGCAGACATACTTAGAGGTTAAGTTATTTGCTTGAAGTCATCCAGGAAGTAAATGGCAGAGCTAAGATTTGCAAGATCTTGTGCTTTCAGTCTACTCTTGGTATACTACTCCTATTTTAGCCAGATTTTTATGATTAAGAACTGCTTTGTCTTTATTCTTGGCTACCCTCAAGCAGCTAGCACAATGTCTGTGACTTAGGAATACAGTAGAACCTCCATAGTTGACAATCTCCCTACATTGACCATCTCCTTAAGTTGACTTAACTTGCATAGACTGAACGTGTACCACATACATTCAGTGGAAGTTCCTTGTGTTCAGCAACTCTGTATATTGATCAATTTGTTACAGTTCTTTTGGTGGTCAACGTACAGAGGTTCTACTTTTTGTAAGTACAAAGTTTTGTGGTGTTTTGCTCTGTTTTTTGAGGAGTGGTGTGGGATGGAAGCATCTCTTGTGACTTAGTGTCCTACACACTGTTCTTTTATTCTTAAAAAAATGATGTATAGTTATGCATTGTTTACTGATGGGGATACAATGTGTAATTAGACAATTTTATCGTTATATGGACATCATACAATGTACTTACACTACCTAGATGGTATATAGCCTGCTACACATCTAAGGTATAGGGCATAGCCTTATGGTCCTAGGCTGTTCATATATATAGCTTGTTACTGTACTGAATACTGTAGGCAATTGTAACAAGGTCATTATTTTTGTGTCTAGTCATATCTAAACATAGAAAAGGCACAGTAAAAATACGGTATGTAAGACAAAAAAACTAGTGCCCTTCTATAGGATATTTGCATGAATGGAGCTTGCTAAACTGGAAGTTGCTCTGGGCGAGTCAGTGAGTGAGGGGTGAGTGAATGTGAAGGCCTAGGACATTATTGCACACTTTTATATGATGAGTGGTTCAGTAGGTTTGTTTACAACAACATCACTATAACTATGGGAGTCATGTGTTGTGTTATGACATTATGATGCTATGGCAACCCTAGGTGATATAAATCTCTTAGCTTCATTATAATCTTACGGTACCACTGTCATATGCAGTCCATCATTGACTGAAATGTCATTATGGTGTGCAGGAGTGTACTCCATAATTCTACTTGGCCCTCTTTTCATTTTATATTCTACCTAGTAAAGTAATCTCATTTTCCCCTACTACTCCATTTACTACTTATGTGCTCTTGATTCCAAATGTATCACCAGCCTGGGTATCTCTCCTGGATACCAGACCTTTACGCGTAGTTGTCTACAAGCATTTCAAACTTTACATTTTAAACTCAGCAAGTGTAAAAGAAATTATTTTTCCCTGTATCTGTCTTTGTACCGTGGAAGTCATATGATTTCTTCCCCAAATTAATCACCTGTTCCTGCTGATTCTACTATTTAAAACTTTATAGAATATGTCTTCTCATTTGATTCCTTTATGTCACTGACTTATTCAGGCACATATTATGGATAGTCTGTGATGACTGCTTTCACTATTATTCTAGCATTCCTATTCTTAATTTTTTCTGCTATGATGCTTTGAGGAAAGGACTTAACATTTTCCATGAGGGTTTGTTTACTTATCGCCTTTGTTAATCTGTGAACCTTTGGGGTATAATAATCTTGGTCTTCTTCCTTTTTTTATTGTCAGCGTCTAGTCCACTAATGGCATATGGTAGGTTCTCTTTTTTTTTCTCGAGACAGAGTCTCACCATGTTGCCCTCGATAGACTGCTGTGGTGCCATAGCTCACAGCAATCTCAAACTCCTGGCCTAAGTGATTCTTTTGCCTTAGGCTCCCAAGCAGCTGGGACCACAGGCGCCCGCTACAACGCCTGGCTATTCTCTGGTTGGAGTTGTCATTGTTGTTTAGCAGATCCAGCCTGGCTTGAACCTTCCATGCACATGAACCTTGTGCATGTGGCTGGTGCCCCACTCACTGAGCTATGGGCACTGAGCCATATGGTAGAATCTTGATGATGTTAGTAGTGGCTATCGAATGTAATAACTGAAGAGTGGTTGTGAATGAACAAATGAATGAATTCATAAATAAAATATACATGGAAAATGCCAAATGTTTTGTAAGGTGTCTATAGTTTGTTCAATGTAAACTATACTTTTTTCCTTGAGCAAATGAAGTAGCTATAATCTAAATGGGATAATGTATGTGAAGTATTCAGCACAATGGCTGATCCATAGTTAAGTTTCAAATAAATTTTTAGTATAAAATTTAGTATAAAAATAAAAGCTTTTTGTAAATAATATTACAAAATAAAAGTTGGTGAACATTTAACTTACTTGACTTTCAGCAAAATTTATTTCAAGTTTTCATTTTCTGTTGTTAGAATGAGTCATTACAATTTTAATTAGATTTAAAGATGTGAAAGGAAGCAGTATTGTTGTCAAAGAGTTTGTATTTCTTTGGTTATTCTTTTTTATTGATGTTTACCTCAAATTATCTGTTTTTCCCCCATGATCACATAATGTCATTGCTTTCCAGATTTGCTGTGTTTTTGGAGTGTAGAGGTGTGATTATAGCTTACTATAACCCAGTCCTCCTGCCTCATTCTTATAAGTAGCTAGGACTACAGGTGTACACCATCACAAAGCTAATTAAAAAAAAATTGTAGAGATGAAGTCATTCTGTGTTGCCTAGACTGGTCTCAGATTCCTGGCCTTAAGTAGTCCTCCTGCCTTGGTTTCCCAAAGGGCTGAGATTATAGGCATGAGCTACTACACCTGGCCAGGAAATATTCTTAGTATCTATTATAGTATTCCAAATGCCAGCCTGTAGATATTATGGTCTGGAGTAGTAGTTATGTGAATATGGACAAAATATGGATTAAACTATGTTCTAACAATTATATACAGGAAGTCCTAATGTATACTACTTAGTTCAAGTTTATAAGGTTGGGGGCTCATCTTTTAATGTCAATGTTGTAAGGGAATTGTACTATGTTAAATTAACTTGTTCTTAATGTCTTTATTATAGCTTAGAACAACTATACAACAGTATATGTAACATATATGTTCTATACATATACATAAGTATATATACATATATAACATGTGCACATATATAACTATATACATGTATATACTATATATAACTATATATATAAAACTATGTGTATATATGTATATGTAACTACATATATGTATATATATAAATGTGTATATATGTATATATAAACAGTATATATAACATATATATGTACATATACGATAGTTATACAATCCGTATATAACAAATACGTTTCTTATAAAAAGTATTTTGTGTTTTTGCATGTCATGAGTTGTAAACAAATATATTTTTCAGTTTTCAGTTAGCCATTTTGGAGGAAGGACAACACTATTTTTGATTAAAATGTAGTTATTTTAAAGCTATAGGAGAAACTGGGGCAAGAGGTCAGATTCAGAAGGAATAATTATAGAATCATCCTTTGCCTTTTGTTTTTTGATTCAAAGGTAATTCTGGGTAAGAACTGTGTTTTATATTTGGCATTTACTGAGAGACTCAAAGAAAAAATATATACATACATATATTTTTTGCCCTGGATAGAGTGCTGAGGCGTTACAGCTCACAGCAACCTCCAGCTCTTGAGCTTAGGCGATTCTCTTGCCTCAACCTCCTGAGTAGCTGGGACTACAGGCGCCCACCACAACACCTGGGTATTTTTTTGTTGCAGTTTGGCTGGGGCCGGGTTTGAACCTGTTACCCTTGGTATATTGGGCCAGCGCCCTACTCACTGAGCCACAGGCGCTGCCCCCAAATATATTTGTAATAATAGAGCAAAAGTCTTTACTAAAACTAAGAATTTCTTTTAGGGTAAGAAATGAAAATAGTCATCATACTGGATTATTTTTCTTGCATATATGTGTCTTTGATAATAGTGCTATCTGCACACACATTTATACATTCATTCACCAGATGTTTATTGAAGGCCTATCATTTCGTAGGTGCTTTGCTTGGCATGAGGGATACAAAGTTGAAAAAGCTCTGCTCTTGTCCTTAACTTAGTTAATTTATAGCCCAGTGACTGGGAGATTATGGGTTCTAGTTTGTTCCAGGCTCTCTGTATGACTTGATGATTCTTTGATTGTCTCCAGTCTACTTCTCATTTACTCTTCCAGATCTTTTCTATTCTCATCAAGTCTTCCATTCCATTCTAGTTTTTTCATTTCTACCACTTGGTCTTGCTTTCTATTCTGTATGAAAAAAGGGCTTTTCATTGGTAATTTCTTTAATTTCTTTCTATCAAGTGTGTCTCTTTGTATATTGTCACTGTTTCCTTTCCCTCCTGCTTCAGAGGAAGGAAGTGATGGGTGTCAGATACCTCTACATGGGCTTTTGAGCCTTTGTTTCCTGCCTTTTCTAGGGCTTTGACTTATTAATTTCTTTTTTGTTATCTTCAGTTTCTCTTTAGTGATTACTTTCTCTTGGTCTGTAGACCTGCCCCTGCACACCAACAAAGATAAATATGTATTCATTGGGTGAGTGAATGAATCAACAGACCTTCTTTAACCCCTGCTACCCCTCAAGCTTCTGCCCTCGCTGTCACTTTTCTTATATCATACTTGAGAGAATGATTTACACTGTCTGTGTCAGTTTACCCAGTTCTCATTCATTTTTCAATTTCAGTGATTTTGACTTCTCCAAATCACACTATTGAATCTCTTCTAGTTACCAACAGTCTGCCAAATGTATTTGTTCCCGTTCTTTCTTGGTTCTGTTTGATTTTTCTTGATTTCCTGTTGTATTTGATACTGTTGACCATAGGTGCTAACACCTTGCAGAGGTCCTCAAACTTTTTAAACAAGGGGCCAGTTCACTGTCCCTCAGACCGTTGGAGGGCCGGACTATAGTTTAAAAACCCCCAAAAACTATGAACAAATTCCTATGCACACTGCACATGTCTTATTTTGAAGTAAAAAAAACAAAACGGGGACAAATATAATTACACCACCTCATGTGGCCTGTGGGCCATAGTTTGAGGACCCCTGCAGAGAATCCTTTTTCTTGGCTTGCGTGGATGGCATTATTCTTTGTCCATTCCACTCTCTCTCTTAAACTTTTAGTTTCCTCTCCAACTTTTCAGACTGTTCCATTCCCACATCTTATTTTCCCCTCTCATACATCTTCCCTTTGTCTTTATATACTGCTTTATAGTCTACCGCTTTTTCTAAAATCTAGACCTTTACTCTCAAAGGTTGACTCAACATCTCTATTTGGTGTTCTACAGGTATGTCAGATTTAAATCATATAGATGGAACCATTATAATTTTCTCCCTCTCCTAAACTTCCTATTCCTGTGTTCCTTAGTAATTATACACGTATGTTACAACCACTTGTTTCAGTTATTGATTGATGTGTAGATTACCCCAAACTTGATGATGTAAAGCAACACCTTTTGATTATGCTCAAAGATTCTAATGACAGGAATTTGGACAGAACACAACAGGATAGTTTGTCTTGTATTTGTTTTACAATATTTTCAGCTTTAGCTAGGGGCTAAAATTTCCTGGAGACTCTTCACTTACTTGCCTGGTACCTGGCCCAGGATGACTTGAAGGCACAGTTCATCCGGATTGTTGAGTGACTGCCTTTACATGGCTGCCCCATGTTTCATGGGCTTCCTCGCAGGATGGCAGCTTCAGTGTAGTTTGAGTTCTTATTTGGTGGCTACGAGCTCCAAGAGTTAGTGTCCCAGTGAAAAGGGAAGACTCTGTGTGGCCTTTTGCAACCTAGCCATGGTAGTCAGGATGGATTCTTGGTTGAAGTAGTCTTGTACCTTCCCAGATTCAAGGGGAGGGGACATGACCTTACTTCTGATGAGAAGAGTATCAAAAAACTTCAAACCTTGACATCATGTTTATCTTTGAGCTCTCCCATCCCATATCAGTTACTGAGAGCTGGTTTTTTTTGTTTGTTTGTTTTAGAAATATCTCCTTTTCTCCAGTATCATAAACGTAGGTAAGAATTTTATCATCTTTCCCTTAAGAATTTTCCATAACCTTAACCTTATTTAATCTTACCAATCTTAAATTAAATTAAATAATGATTCCTCATACTGATTATAGAATAGTTCTTACTGCATACAGCCTCTGGCCGAGTTGCTTAGTTTAGTGCTTGATTATCCACTCTGTACTTGACTTTGCTGACTCTTCTCCTTTGCACTGTCTACCTTGCCTTCATCACCTAGCTCCTGCCATCCTTCGGTCTCAGGGTGGCTGTCACTTCCTTTGTGAAGCCTTGTTGACTTCAAATAATGGCACTTCCTCCTCTATTGGTTAATATGTTTATCTCATGCTATTAAAGTGACCATGACTTCTACAAAGTCAGGGACTGTATCTTAAATCATCAGTCAACTTTTCCCGGTCTATTGTTATATAGTAAATGCTAAGTGATTGAAAACACATTACCATTTGGTAAAATTTTCAAAAGGTTTGAATGAGTTACTGGGTTTACTAAAATGTTCCTAACATTACTATGGAGTTATTCTTGCCTAGAGATTATGTTTAGACAAGCTTGTAAATAGGGAAGTTTACATCCCCTGCTTTAACAGTTTTATTTCAGTTAAAACATACAGCAACAGCCAATAGCTTACATTTGAAATATTATTCTTATGCACAAAAGAATTTAGTGAAGTGTGCAAGTACTAGTTTTAAAATAAGCTTTGATAAGATTAGTGACTCTGAGAGTAAAATTGAAATCAGAAGAGCATTGTTTTTAGTTGTGGCATTTTAGAGCTTTAATTTTGGCTGTGAAATATTTCACATGACAGATTTCATTCCAGCCTGTTTCTTTCTGGTCAGAAACATGTGATAGTTCACTTTTGGCAGTTGCACTATGTGAAAGAACTGGGGTCAGCACTGCTGTGTAGAAATGGGTCAATGAACATTCGGATGAAAGGGAAAACATTTTTAAAAGAGCCTTTATTGCTGGTGTAATAAGACAAAAACTTGAACCTCTCATGATGTTTTTGCTTCTTCCATCTCTCAAATGCTTTGCCAAATTAACCACATAATGGATTGCTTAAGAAGCTTATTAAGAAAGTCTCTCTCTTATCCTCTAAAAGGACATAATTTTCCATTGTACTTCTGTAAAAATCTTAAATGGACACTTAAAGAGAGCAGGCAGAATGTTCTACTTCAATGAGTGATAAAGTACAACCAACTTTTTCGGCTGAGCTGGAAGGAAGAACTCTATCCTAATATTACTGTCCAGACAGATAATAAGCTAGGATTTTCTAAGAGCAGTATATGACAAGTTATATTGTTTCCCGTGGCTCTTAAACAATGTAACGTTCTTGAGTAAAGGGAGGAAAGTACTCAAGTAGTCTTTGAAGGAAGATTCCCCCCTCATGGAAATAATGTTGCTCTCTGTTTTGATTTTTCTGAATAGAACAGGAATGAACAGGCTTTGCTCTCAGATTCACACTGGAGTGAGGGGACTCTATGCCAGTCACTGTGGAAATCAAGGTGCCAGTACTGTCAGTTGGGCTATGTGGTGTGGCTTAAAGAAAGGATGACCAATGTATCTAATCCTATTCTCCACATATGCATTTTCTTTAAAAATATTTCTACTTAAGGGAGAACAGGATATCTTTATCATGTTTCCTTTAGGCTATTTAAAGCATTCAATGCAGCTGAAGAGTGTCCTAGCCAAGAAACATTCATGGAAACTATCTTTCTGGATGGGCATAATTCCACTGGTTTGTGATTTTGCTATTGGGCTCTGTGCTGATGTACACAATAGCATAACAGATGCTAAATTTCTACTGACCTGCTAAGTGATGGTGAGGAACTTGTCATAGAAATTAAGGCACATACTTACCTGGCAGGGGAGATACCGTGATCACGAAAGTAGTTTTCCCAGGGCGAGGCTTATCCATTGCACTATAGATGTGCTAAACCCTGAGATTTCCCCAAATGTGGGACACTCGACTGCATAATTTGTGGTAGTGGGGGACTACATTTGCACTTTCCCCAATAGAATAAATATAAAAATAATAAAAAAGAAAAGAAAAAGAGAAATTAAGGCACAAGTATTATTTTATCACATCATTGCCAAGTCAAATGTGGTTTAAGTGGTGGTGTCAGAGACATAAAAGATAAAATTATCTGTGAGCAATTAAGGTAATTAAATATTCAGATTTTGTAGACATCTAATAGCACATTTCCTCAAATGGCTAGTCCATAAAGTTAGAAAGGCAAGACTTACAGTAATCTTTAGATGTTTAAATCTTGACACTTCCTCCCATTCCTTTAGTTAGGAACTGGTAAATGGAGGAAGAAGATCTGAGCAGAAACTGTCTGGGGAGTTATGTGGTGATAACAGAAGAGTATTTGTTAATAAGTTAATTAAAACCAAAAAAAATTTTTTTTTGTTAATTAATTTAAAAAATGAAGGTGAAATTTACACTAATAGAGGTTTGGGTTGTGAGCCACATTCATTCCATTGTGAAGGGTTTGTTCCATTTTCAAGGTCTGGTCCTGATTGAAAGACAAAATGGGGATGAGGATGATTGAGTCTGTTTATATGAAATGAAAACCAAGGGTATAATACTCAGTGCTTCTACAAACAAGGATAATTTTATTCATTCAAGAATTGACTAAGTAATTATCATATGGTATGCACTTTTCTGGATCTTGGAGCTATAGTGGTCAAAAGGTCAAAGTTTCTATCTATAAGGAGTTTACAATGTAGTTGAAGAGACATAATCAACATGTCTTTTAGGTAGTAATGAGAGTTATAAAAATTAATAAAGAAATGTACAGAAATAGGAAGTAATGGGAAATACTGTTTTAGGTAAATTGCTAGGTTGATCTCTGAAGACATGACTTTCAGCAGAGGTCTGAATGAATTCAGGGTCTCTTCAGAGGGCCCCTTCAGAGGGCCACCAGAAGAGCAAAAGCCATGAAGTAGAATCAACTTGGATTGTTTGAAGAACAAGAGAAAGGTCAATGTGACTAGACTGGCCTAGAGGCAAGGTCAGTAGGGGCATGTAGTGCTGAGCCATGGTAGAAATTTGGACTTCTTTATGAATACAATGTAGCAGATTTTTCATTAGGGCAGTGACATGGTCTGATTTACTCCTTAAAAGGATCTAGCTGTCTTGTAGAGTACAGACTGTAGACTAAAGGAATAAGAAGGGAAACAGAGAGACTAGCTGTTAGCTAACAAAGGAGTCTATGTTGAAGATGATAGCTCGGACTGTGGTGGTGGAGGTAGGGGTAAGGACTCAGGTTTCAAAAATATTTTGAAGACAGAACCAGGATGACTTGCTGATGAAATGGAAAGAGGTGATACTTTGTATGTGTGTGTTTTGTAGTTTTTGTTTTTTTGTACAGTAAAACATACATAATGTGATATTGATCATTTTAATGATTTAAAAGTGTACAGTTCAGTAATTCACATTTTTGTGTAATGATTAATACTATCTGTCCCTAGAACTTTTCGTCATCCCCAATTGAAGCTCTGTATTTAGTAAACAATACCTTCCTACTTCGCCCTTCTCCCAGTCTACTTTCTGTCTCTAGGAGTTTGTTCTAAGTAACTCATATAAGAGGAATTATACAATATTTGTCCTTTCGCGTCTGGCTTATTTCACATAGCAGAATGTTTTCAAGGTTCGTCCATGTTGTAGTGTATATCAGAATTTTACTTCTTTTAGGTTCTTTAGTTTTGGTTTTAGCAACTGTGTGAATAGTAGTGAAATTTCCTGAGATGAAAAAGATGGAACAAGGGAGAATTTGGGATTAAAATTAGTTCCTTTTTTTCAGGTTAGAATGCTCGCTAGACATCCGTATGGATAGGTTAAGTCCAGAGCTCAGAAGAGTGGTTGGGCTGGAGATTAAAATTTGAGTGTTATCAGAATATATGTGGTATTTTCAAGCGATGGAACTGAGTAAGATCACTGTGGAAGTAAGAGTAGACTTGAGAAAATCTTCTTTTAACTAGTGGTGCAATTTAAAGTTGGGGTAAAGGAATATCTGTATTCTAGGTATTAAAAATTGGCATTGGTTTTAAATGTTCTAGTTGGTATAGCACATTGGTTTTAAGTAGTTGTTTTCTTGTTACTTTGTTAGCCAATTCTCTTACTTTAAATTAGTGTTAAGCTGTTCTTTTTGGAGTTTTCTGAGAAATTAAAAAAAAATTGTGTCAAGGTAAATTGGGTACTGACTAAAATGGTGATTTCCAGAAGCTACACAGAACAGAAATTTTATCATAGTAGGGGCAATTTGGAAATTAATAGTTGCTTGTGATAATAGAATAGAGGGGGCTTGTTTATGAATGAAGTATTTTAGTGAGCAAACAGCAGCTGTGCATGACTAAGGGTGGCACCTATCCAGGGAAGGACATTTTGGGGGAAAATTTGTGTACTTTTTTTTCTTTTATCAGCAGAGAGGCTTTTTCGTTAGACTACTGGTCTCTTTTCTTTTCCAAAGGATTAAGGTTCAAAAGAGAGATTGGACCACTCTGATGGGGTGGGGTGAGGGGAGGGTAGAGGAAGTGTTTGGAACAAGAGGGATGTTTGCAGCAATATTGGGGTAGAACTTTCCCTAGACACTGGTTCATAGGCATTTGACCATATACTTAAGAGGCAAATCATAGTATTAGTTGTTTTTTTTCTTTAATGAGACTCATTCAGCTTGATTAGCTCCCAATTTTGTCGTTATAATGGTCATGCCTTGGAGCTTGTGAATGCCAATTCTTTTAAAAGAATTTTCCTCATTGTAAATAATACATGTTTTGAAGATTGAATCTTTGCAAAAGTAGTCTGGTAGTAGAAATAGTTTTTATAATGGAGAAAAAGAGAGTTTAGTTTTATGTTGCTAAAGGATGTAAAGGAAAATTTAAGAATCTAGAGAGCCTACCAAATGTCATTTTTAAAGGAGGAAATTGAAGTCAGGAAAGAATAGACTTGCTTGGAAAGAAGTCCTATAAATGGAACTTGAGTAGCTAACATCTGCCTCTGACAAAATCCCTACAAGGCTGCTATTTTTCCTTGTAGTCCTTGAGTTAGGGCTCTGAAATTTTTGTATTTGCCATGGAAATGATTATGATAATATAAGTGATGTTTTATTTTTATACATGATTAGATAGGGAAGATGGAAGCCAGCTGTTATTTAAGTGCATGTCTTATGAAACACTGCAGGAACTATGACATAGGCAGTGATAAATCAGTGGTGGCAGAGAGGGTACCATAGAGGCTCATGAAGCAGGAATGGATGGATCAGACAGCCTCTTTCATTTCTCTTGGTGACTGTTGGTTTTAGTGCTGGCAGAGTTGGGTAGGCTAGCCCATTATATCACATAGCTTATGGTTTTATGATTTAGTTTGTGAAACCGAAGGCATTCCTTTAAAGCATGTAAACTACCTGCTATATACGTCAGGCACTGTGATAGGAATCTTGGATAGAGTAGTGAGTAAAACAAAGTTATTTATTTACATCTATCGTAAATGTCACAAAGAGAAATGCTTTTGTCAGGAGAGCATATAACAAGATACTGGTCCTAGTCTGAGGGATGAGAGAAGACTTCCTTCAGGGAGTATAATTAATTACATCTGCCTTCCTACAACCACCATTACTCTTTATCTATCCTAAAGGAAATGGGAAGCAAATTTAAGCAGGTTATAGACTTGATTAAACTTGCTTAAAAATTTCTTTCTATTGCATGGAGAATGGAGGAGATGTTAGAATGGACACAGGAGACCAGTTTAGGCTACTACAGAAACCTAAGAAGGAGAGTATGGTGATGTCTTGGACTGAGCGTTGGCATGGGAGATGGAAGAGAGGGTACAACTATAAGTTCTGTTTATGGTTTGGATGTGAGAAAGGAGAGGAAGGGTCAAGGCTGACCTCCATTCCAGGTTCTTGACTATAAGATACATTTTTCTAATACATTTAAAAAATAATAACGCATATTTTCAAGTTTGGTATACAAATTTGCCCCTGCTTATGAAAATTCACAAATGTGTTGGACTTTTCCAGTCATCTTTTGGTCAAGATAGAAAAATTTAATACTCTTCAGCCTGTATTATTTTATCTACTAAGAAGTAATATATATCTTGGATTAGGGCTTGCTAATTGTTATACCATATATACTCGAGTATAAGCCGAGTTTTTTCGGCACAAAATTTGGAACAAAATTTGTGCTGAAAAACCCGAACTTGGCACAAATTTTGTGCCGAAAAAACTCGGCTTATTCTCGAGTATATACGGTAAGTGAGGAGTCCTGGAAGTTTTCTTTAAACAGCTTTGTTGAGATAGAAATTATACATTCACCTATTTGAAGTATACAATTCACTGGGCTTTTAGTATATTCAGAGTTTTAAATCCATCACCACCAATTTTAAAACATTTGTATTACTGCAAAGAAACAACCTACCCCTTGACTGTTACCTTCCCCATGTACCCAAGTTCTAAGCAACTAATAATGTACTTTATGTTTCTATAGATTTGCTTCTTTTGGACATTTCATATAAATTGATTTTTCTTAGTTTGGGCTATCATAATAAATTACCATAGATTGGATGGCTTAAACAACAGACATTTTATTAATATTTCTCAGTTCTGGAGGCTGAGAAGTTCAAGATCTAGGTGCAAGGCAGATCCAGTGTCTGATTGAGGACCTGCTTCCTGGTTTACAGATTGCCTTCTTCTCATTGTATTATTATTGTATTGCTTGGTAGAAAGAGAGTGAGAGAGCTGTCTGGTATCTCTTTTATAAAGGCCCTAATGTCATTCATGAGGGTGACATCCTAATGGCCTAATTATCTCCTAAAGCCCCCTCCTCAAATACCTTTACATTGGGGGTTAGGAATTCAGTGTATGAATTTTGGGGAACACATATACTCAATCCATAACAAGAGTCATACAATATGTGTCATAACTGTATTCTTTCACTTAGAATACTATTATCAAGGTTCAGCTATGTTATAGCATATTTTAGTACTTCATTTCTTTTTATTGCTGAATAATATTCAATTGTATGGATATACCACATTCTGTTTATCCAGTTCATCAAGTTGATGGACATTTGGATTGCTTTCATTGTTTGGCTATTATGACTAATACTTCTATGAACAAATGTGTGGGCATATATTTCAGTTCTCTTGGGTATATACCTAGAAATGCCATTGCTGGGTTATATGAAAACTCTGTTTAACTGGTTTTAGGAACTTCCAGACTGTTTTGAAAATGGCTGCACCATTTCACATTCCTGCTAGGAGTGAATGAGGATTCCAGTCTCTCTATGTCTTTGCCAAAATTATTATTATTTTTTTCTCATCCTTGTGGATATGAAGTGGTATTTTGTGGTTTGATTTGCGTTTCCCAACTTGTTTTTATTAGACTAAAATGATAATGAGATTGAAGCTGGTCAATTTGAGAGGGTCAGTGGACGCCCTCTCATTTCTATAAACCTGGCCTGAACATCTCCACCCCATCTCAACTCTGTGCACCACTGCATACACCTTTCAGCTTCAAAAGATTTGCCAAAGGTGAGGAAGTTGCTAAAATCAACAAGACAGTGATTGAGATGGCAAACTCTGGAGTGGCATAGTGGCTGACATAGAATTTAAGAAGTCATTTTAATGAGAGATGAACTGACATGCAAGTAATTATTTTCTCAATTTTGTAAGTCTTTGTGATTGTCTTTCTGATTATTATTTAATATATAGCAATTAAAATGTATTTTGTACCTTAACAGTTGCAAACCATGCAGAAACAAACTGTCCCTGGCCTCCACCCCTCACTGGTATACATCTGTGTAAGTTTAACAAAGCTTGAGTTAACCTCAAAAATAGTTTCCCAAAAATCTCAGAATATTTTTGTTGTATTTTTCTTTCCCTTTAAGATACAATGGTCATATCTTTGGCCCCTAAACAACTAATCAAAAATGTCTAAGTGATTATGGGCAAATTTAATTGGACCATCTAACTACTGTCTGTACTAGTGACTGTGTTTACCTATTGCTATCTTCACAAAGCCTCTGTCCTGATGAGGAAGAAAGATATACATATTTATTTACCTATAAGGAAGAGTGTGGCAAGTGTAGCAGTTGGTGGGTGTAAACAGAGTATGCTAGCACTAGAACAGAGAGGAATTAATTCCAGACCATCATGGGGAATACTTTGAAGGCTAGTAGAATTTTGGCAGATAGAAAAATAACAGAAGAGAATTCCAGAAGGAACTCTGTAAGCAAAATCATAGTAGCAAGAAATTACAAGGTGTTTGGAATGAGAAGTAATCTGAATGGCTGTAGTATATTATATATTGGGACCAGAAGGCTAGTGGGGAATCCAGCTGAAGGATTGGATGCATATGACATGTAATGGAGTTTGTGCTGTGATCAGTGAAATAACTTAGAAAGTTTTCCACTAGTGTACATTTCATGATAAAAATCCATGCTTCTCAAAAAAAAGATTTATAGTGATTTTAGAGAACAAATTAGACAGACTTTTGGAGACAGATAATAGCCAGAATAAGAGTTGAATTATCAACTAAAATTGACTTAACATGGGGTTTATCATTTCACATAACAAGAAGTCTGGAATTTAGAGAGTTGTTTAAAAAGCTCAGCTTTTTCAGTGCTCTGGAGTGGCATTTCTGCATTTCTCTTGGCTTAGTACTTATGGTCACAAGATGGCTGCCTCACTCATTTGCAAAAAGGAAGAAAAGGGGTGTGTTTATCTTTCTTTGTTTGTTAGGGAAGTAAACTTTCACCGGAAACTCTCTTGATTCATTGACCAGGATTAGACCTTATGACTGTGCTTTAGCTGCAAGGGAGGCAAGGGAAAGCGGAGAATCTGACATTTTCCACCTTTACCATGGTGGGAGTGGGTTTTGCCTATGAAAAGAAGAGGTAGGGGTTACAGTTGAGAAGCCACCAAAAGTGTCCACAGATGAGAATATCCTCTAGTTGTCAAAAAGCAAGGAAGAGATAGATTTAAGGAAGAGATTAGAAAGGAGAGAGGTATTGAAGATGAGCACAGGTTTTGGTGGTGAATGAAAAAATGGTGATGCCATTTACCAAAATGAATTTCCCAATCTAAAATGAATTGAGTCCTTACTCAGTTTCACTTACTTGAATCTAAAGTTCAATATTTGGGACTCTGTAATACCACTGTCTAATCACTAAACCAATGGAACATAGAAAAGGCAGTTGGAAGTAGTGCCCTGGTTTTTAAACACTACTCTAAGACCAGCACCAGCTAGCTGCATAAGAATCACCTGGGAGCTTGTTAAATAAATCAGAATCTTTGGGAATTGGTATTTTTAGGTCTGGGATTTGACCATAAATTTCGTTAACAAGTTCCCTGGGTGATTCTGATACACTGCTAGGTTTGGGTACTTTTGGTAGAAAAAGTGTGGATTTTGGATTAAGGCAAACCTGAATTTGATCCTAACTCTTTACTTATCATGTGAGCTTCAAAAGGCACTTGACCTCTCAGAGTGCAGGTCTCTCATCTGTGTGATATTAATAATAATGGCTACTCTACAGAGCTTTTGCAAAATATATAGAAATTACATAGGTGATGCTACTAGGAAAATGTCTAACATGTAGTAAGGATTTATTAATGCTGGCTATTATTGTGTATGTTACAGTAAGTACAGTGTATTTGATTTACAACAGAAACATAGATTTTTGTACAAAACCAAAATAGGCAGAATATAATAAATTGGTTCTCTTGTTGTTTAGTAGCCATTATTTTCTAGGCTTGAGAAAATGAGTCTTTATTTTCTTAACTGCATTTTTGGCTATGCCTGTTCTCTGTAATCTATATACATATATAACTAAAAAATTGGCTAATGTACTGAAACCTTGAAGTATAATTTCTGTGAAATATGGTACTTAATATTTACTTGAGGCTATTTTTCACATTGATAAAACCTTAAACTATTCATGTTTGCTGCTCTTAAACAAACAAAAACAGACTATTAGTTCATACAAAAATTATATTGCATATTAAGGATCATTTTGCTATTCTCAAAGCTTATGTTATGTAGTTCTCTAGGTTAATAATTAGAATGTTATTTTGAATGGTTGTTTTGTGGGATAACTACTCACTGAGAATGAATATTTTTCCTGCTTCAGTGCATGAAGAGGTCTTGGTGGAAGGGAGAAAGACACAAACATTGAGTACTTATTTTCTGCTAGAAATGTGACTTAATTTGTCTTACTGGAGAGAGGCAGCATGTTGTTGTGGTTACCTGCAGACTCTGAAGCCATATTGCCTTGATTCTTACCTTATTTGCTGTGCTTTGTTACCTGACCTTGGCAACTTACTAAGGTTTGTGTGCCTTGGTTTCGTCACTGAAAGTTACTGTATATCTGTTAATGTGTTTAAGAAGTGCCTGGCACCAAGTACTGTATAGCTGTTACCTATTCTTTAAGTTTTACAAGTTTACACTACTCTATAATCTTCATAAAAATCCCATAAAGCAGATCCTGTTTTTTTTTTTTTTTTTTTAAGGTAGTTTTATCTTATTTTTAGTAGCTATCTTCTTAATCTTTATAGGTAAGAAAACTGAGGCTTGATGGGGTTAGTAACTTAGTCCATAATCACTCATATATTAAGTGATACTAACATGAGTTTGTTTCTTCCTGCATTCTACTATGCCTTTAACATGTTAAGTATTAAAAAAAATCTTAATATAATAGTAATCACCTATATGATTCATATGGTATTAGATAACATTGATTTTCATTTATAATTTTTTTTTTTATACTACTTGGCAATAGAATAGATGAACTGTTTTTGAACTTTGAGTAAGGTGTTAATGCCTTCTAAAAGATTTGTTATTGTTCCTTAATTTAAAACATTGCATCAAAGTATGACTTATAGGAATGTTTAAAAAATATATCATTTATTGTATTAGTAATTTAATTGAAATTAATTGAATATAACTTATCTAGGCTTAGGCAATATTTTTATAGCATCATTTTGTAGGTAGTCATCATCATGGTGTCTTGAGAGTTTTTCATATTCTTTGAACTTTATTTTTAATTTGCTATAGTTGTATAGTTATATGTGTATATATTTGAAAGCAGTAATTGTTTATTTCACTTATGATCTAGATACCATATGTAATGAAGATTATCTAAATCCTAAAGTTTCATACATTTTATAGAAAACATAAGCAGTTATACTTGTTAACGGAAAACCTCATAAAATATTCTCCCAGTCCAATTTCTTCAAGTGTTTTCCCTGCCTTTTCTCCAAGTATCTTCATAGTTTCACATCTTAAGTTTAAATCTTTTATCCAGTGAGAATCAATTTTTTTTTTCTACTTTCTGGTACAGTTTTTATTAAAGAATATCATACAAAATAGAAATAAACAGTAAAATCATACATATAGCATTATACAAAATCAATACATTTACTGTTTTCTTATGGTTTAATCACTTTCAAAAGAAAAGAATCAAATTTGATCTGTTTCTTATTCTTTTTTTTTTTTATTAAATCATAGCTGTGTACATTGATATGATCATGGGGCATCATACACTAGTTTCACAGATTGGTTGACACATTTATATCACACTGGTTAACATAGCCTTCCTGGCAATTTCACAGTTACAGTGTTAAGACATTTACATTCCACATTTACTATGTTTCACATATACCCTTGTAAGATGCACTGCAAGTGTATTCTCACCAATCCCCCTTCTTCCATCTCCCTCCCCCCTCCCTCCCCCCCTTTCCCCTTTCCCCCTATTCCTAGGTTGCAATTGGGTTATAGCATTCATGTGAAAGCCCTAAATTATTAGGTCATTTCAAAAGTTTTGTCCGTTTTTATGAGTCTACTTTAAACTGTAATATCTCAGTGAATATTTATTCAATTTAATCGAAATAAGCGCCATTTGAATCAGTGCACTTTTGCCAACATAACACAAGTCAATTA
>CAUYPK010164984.1:0-24851 GCA_963574355.1 Loris lydekkerianus | reverse complement strand
TTAAGTTAAACTGCACCGCGTTGGCTCCCAAGCTTTACACCTGGCGTTGTGTGTCCAAATTTACATTAAAATGCTTATGGGTAAGCAAAATGCAAACCCCCCCCCCCCCCCCAGTCCCCTCCTACCAGCGTTCCTGGTCTTTGGCTAGAACCTGTGTGAGTTGATGGTCAGCAGCAGCTGGAGGCTGCTCAGCCAGGATTAGCACAGCTGATGCTGGAAGATACCAGATTGGCTTCTAGCCACCCCGCCTCAGTGCTAGGCACAGCAAGCAGGATTATGGGGCTCTCTTCAGGAAGAGGCAGGAGGCTGCATTTTGTTTGTTTGTTTGTCGTTTTGTTTTTTTGAGACAGTCTTGCTCTTGGCCCTGGGTAGAGTGCTGTGGCATCATCATAGCTCACAGCAACCTCAAACTCTTGGGCTCCAGTGATCTTCCTGCCTCAGCATCCTGAGTAGCTGGGACTACAGGTGCCCACCACAATGCCTGGCTCATTTTTCTATTTTTAGTAGAGACAGGGTCTTGCTCTTGCTCAGGCTGGTCTCCAACTCCTGAGCTCAAGCAATCCACCTGCCTCAGCCTCCCAGAGTAGTTTTGTTTTGTTTTGTTTTCTGAGATAGGGTTTTTCTCTGTTACCAGGGCTAGAGTGCAGTGGTGTCATAGCTCACAACAACCTCAAACTCCTGGGCTCAAGTGATTCTCACACCTCAGCCTCCCAAGTAGCTGGGACTACAGGCATGCAATACCATGCTTAGTTAATTTTTCTGTTTTGTGTGGAGACAGGGTTTTGCTATGTTGCTCATGCTGGTCTCAAACTCCCACCTCAAAAGATCCCCCCCTCTTGGCCTCCCAGAGTGCTGGGATTACTTCCTGGCTGAGCTACCTTGCCTGACAGACATTACCCCAGGGAAGATTTTCTGTGGTGGATTTTTCAGCAGGTGTTATTTGTTCCCAGCCTTTATTTTTTAAATGCAAATACTTTTGAGCTGCCTCAAAATGAATCCCCCAGTCCTAAGTGTAACTTTATCAGATGGGGTCATCCTTCCTCCTGGGGAGAGGCAGGGCTGCCCACCTCTAAGGCCAGCCCTCCCTGTGTGCTCTGCCAGGCTCTAGAAATGGGAGAGGGAGCAGCAGATAGGGATACCAGTTGAAGCTGTCACAGTGGAAGCTGGCTCAGGAGCTGCAGTAGCTGAGGAAGAGTTATTTCATGGGTACCCCGCATCTCCCCAGTTTCTTGGTCATGTCCTTGGGGGTAGGTACTGTGTTTTATGCTTCTGTCTTTATTGGTAGGGAAAATGAATATATCTCCTTTGGAAATCTGGGCCTGTTCCTGACTACCTGTGTAACTTCAGGGTAGGCCTCTTAAGCTCTCTGGGCCTCAGTTTTCTCATCTGTAAAATGAAGAGGTTGGACTTGGTCATCTCGGTTATACCTCCCAGCTCTGGTTTCTGTATCAGTGAGATTGGAAATGAGTAACTCCACTCCTCTGCGCCTTCCTCTCCGATGTACAGGCTTTCTCTGGGCCTGGCATTAGGTCCAGTGCCTCCTCTGAACTCCCAGAACACCTCGATCCCCTGACTTAGAAGTGGGATTGTTACAATGTGAGGCTATGCTGATTCAAAGAGCACCCTTTCTGGGGGGGCTTTATGTTTCAGGAACGTCAGCCCCTGGCCAAGTCCTCACTCTGCACTTCCCCTAATGGTGTTGCCTCAGTTTCCCCACCTGATAAATAGTGACAATGGTGGTGCCTGCCTTTTAGAAGGCCTACATGTGAAAGTGTCTATATGGGGCTAAGCACGGCACCCAGCACATGGTAAGAGCTCAGGATGTATCAGTGACCACTCTTTTTGCTCATATAAGATGATGGCAGATTTGACTAGCCCTGGAGACCTAGGTGCCCAAAATACAGTACATTAGTTGCAATTTGAATGGTACACTCCGTTTCAGGGAAAAATAAGACATTGACTCAGAAAATGTAAAGAAAAAAATGCTGACTATTTTGAGCCCCAAAATATTTTATTTTCCAACTTAGGTTAGAGATGAAATTTTAGTTAATCACTATTTCATAGTGTCAATATCCCTCTTTCATAGGGATTTCTTGCTGCTGGTGAAATTGATCCCTTAAATAGAAGATTTTCCACTTCAGTCAAACCTGATGTTGTGGTGCAAGGTTTGTGAGCATGTTTACTATTCAAATTTAACTTTGTAAAACCAATGTTATTTTTAATTCCGAGTATTTCCTCGTTTCTTATTTAATTAAAAAATATGTCTGTGGGTGTGCTCTGGCATATAGCAATTCTGTGAGGTACCTTATCTAACTCAATAGCTCCCAAAGACGAGTGTGTTTTTCCTAAGCACAGACTGACTTTCTACAAAGCAATTGTTTTCTTGAATCTAACCCTTGATTGCAACTGGAGCAGAAATGATTCAATGAACATCATTTTCCATAACTGTTATTCTTTGAAAAACGGAACCTGAACCTGGTAAAAAACTCAAAACCCAAACAAAGGTGGTTTATTCCTCCCTCGGAGTTCTGTGCTCTTTCCGCCTTTCAGCTCCACCTGCCTGGCCCTTCTCTCTGGCCTGCTCCTCCTCCAGAGAGGTGGGAGCCAGCCTGACTCTACCTCTCTGTGCCTGGGGGCCTTAGACTTTGTGCTCTCTCACCAAGTCTTCTTGAGATGAACTGAGATTGCAATCTGGGGACCTCTCTGGGCAGCGCCTGGCCTATGGGGTGTGCTGGGTACAGCAAGTCCTCCTCCCTTGTCCCCTCTGAGGGAGGACCTCCTGGCAACTCACGGAGCACTCACGTACCATCTAATGTCATAGCACACTGTGTAGGCACCGTATTGCCCAGAGACGAGACCGCACACTTCTTAAAGACAAGGCCCACATCATTCTTGTGGCTTCTATGTTGATTGCCACATATGCCCGCATGTGTCGAAAGGGGCGATTGGACAGATGAGCATTCCTCGCTGTGGCTGCCGGCTCATTCCGCTGCACGTGCTCATGATACAGTAAGATGAGCTGCAGATTGTCACACAATCGATGCTGTGAGGTAGGCCTGCCACAGACACATCTGTCACAACATTCTGATAAGGTCACATGTGTGATGACAATGATGATCATCTCCACCTTACCCCCAAGGCTTAGAGGTTGCCCTACTCACTCCAAGGCCCCTCCACCGGCTTCTGGGGATACGAGAGCCCATTTCTGACATCCAGATGGGCTGATCCAGCTGCCTGTGTCATCCCAGCACTGAGCCAGTGCATGTCCTGCTACATAGTCTCTTCTGTTTATTGTTGTTTTTATTGTTGTTGTTGTTTTGAGGCAGAGTCTCATTTTGTCACCATTGGTAGAGTGCTGTGGCATCATCGTAGCTCACAGCAAGCTCCAACTCTTGGGCTCAAGCAATCCTCTTGCCTCAGCTTCCCAAGTAGCTGGGACTACAGGTGCCTGCCACAATGCTGGGCTAGTTTTTTTTCTCTAACAGGGTCTCACTCTTGCTTAGGCTGGTCTCGAACTCCTAAGCTCAAGCAGTCCACCTTCCTTGACCTCCCAGAGTGCTAGGATTACAGGTGTGAGCCATTGCGCTGGGCCTCAGTAGTCTATTCAATCTCCAAGCCTGCTTTCCAGCTGCAGGCTGGGACATGTTGGTGGATCCTAACCAGCATCTTTTTAATGTGATAGGACAGAACAAAGGAGAAATTATCAGTGGATCTGGCATGGAGTAAGGGAAGTGCAGTCTTAGCAACTTATCCACATGGCTCCCAGGTCTCCATCAAAACCAATGCTCTAAAAGAGTCCCCCCACAGAGAGAGGCCAGTGTGTGATTTTGATAAACGTGAAGTTTTATGGAGTTCTGCAGGCCACGGAAGCTTCAGAAGACTGAAATGTTAAGGGAAGCCTCAGTGGAAGCGCCCCTGCCAGCAGATTCTGCCACATTGTTCTTCTTGTCCCTGTCTTGTAGAAGCAGGGGCACAGGCTTCTTCTGGCATCCCCTGAGCAGAGCTGTTTCCAAGTCTGTGGAAAGGACACAAGACACTTTCAGAATAAATGCAGACCCAGGGGGAAGCAAGGCATTATTTGATGTGGAGTGACTTGGCTTGGGACCTCTTATCAGACTGTCTTGCACCTTGAAGGCACTTGATAAATATGCATCATGGGTGTCGGGGGTGGCAAGGACAGAGAAATTAGGAAGAGCAGCAGGTTGCTCGCTGTCATTTCCAAGGCCAACCCATGCGTGGCAGAGCATGCTAATGCGAGTATCATCGGGCAGGAGAGAGCATAGCAGTGTGACACCTATGCAGAGTCACGATCTAAAGCACATTCTCTGGTCTTCTCTTTCACAGTTACTGTTTTGGCAGAAAACAGTCACATTAAGGAGTTGTTGAAGAAACACGGGGTAAACGTGCAGAGCATTGCAGACATTCATCCGATTCGTGTCCAGCCAGGCCGGATTCTTAGTCACATATATGCCAAGCTTGGTAGGTTGGAGGACATATCATGGTGTTTTGGGCAAGGGGACATCTTGGTTCTAGGTTTGGGGTCCGAGGGAGACTGATGCACTTAAGTTTTAAAGAATCGGGCAAAACACTAAAGCAGGTGGTTCCTTCCGCTGCTTCCATGTGAAAAGAAAGGGGCAAACAAGCATTCAGTAGATGCCACCATGGGTTGGCCGTACAACTCGCCGGGTCCACTGTACAATAAGGGGTCGCCTTTGAAAATTCACAGTTGGAAGAATCATCTGTGTCTGGATAATGCTTCTAATTTTTATCTGTGGTACAGGAGAATGTTCTCTTTACTTTCTCTAGAATCTGACTGCTTCATATTATGGTTCAGTACTAAATAATTTAAAAGTAAGCATTAATATCGTTCTTTTAATAGTTTTGTCCCATATAGATTGAGTTGGGTGTATTCATACACGTGCATGAAGAGAAAGGGGGGTGGAATTTGGTTTTGTTTTCAGCTTTGTCCCATTTTAAAGAAAGACGATGGTAACAGAAAAAACAAATGCCAAAGTGGGCTGTCTAATGTAAAAATAAGCCCAACCTTAGCCTAAGTCCCCCAGAGTAGTTGTTACTCCATTTCCTCTAACTCCGATTTCTCATTTTCAAAATAGGACGGAACAAGAATATGAAACTGAGCGGGCGACCGTATCGGCACATTGGCGTCCTTGGAACCTCTAAACTATATGTGATTAGGAACCAAATCTTTACTTTTACACCCCAGGTGGGAAGAGCAACCTTTCAGTACCTCCCCTTTGCTGCCCTGCAAGCTTTTCTACTTTGAGTGTGGCAGAATTCTGCGTGCATAGACTCAGATAGACACCTAAAGTGACACCCAGTACATGGTGGGATTCTTTTTTTTTTTTTTTTTTTTTTAGAGGTAATATTCATTCTTAATTTTTTTATTGTTGGTTTTTTTAAATTTCAGGTTAATGTGAGGGTATAAACAACCAAGTCCTAATATTTGAATTTGTTAGGTAGACTCCATCTTGAGTTATGTCCCATACCCAAAAGGTGTGCCATACACCCCTACATTGTGCCCATTCAGTTGGGAGCACCCCAAACCCTTCTTCTCCTCTCCCCCCTCCCTGGTTCCCTCTCCCCCCAACTTGGATTGAAATGAATTTTTCTCCTATGTGGGCATGTATTCAGGGTCCTCAAACTGCAGCCCACGGGCCACATGAGGCTGTGTGATTGTATTTGTTCCGGTTTTGTTTTGTTTTTTTACTTCAAAATAAGATATGTGCAGTGTGCATAGGAATTTGTTCATAGTTTTTCCTTTTAAACTATAGTCCGGCCCTCCAACGGTCTGAGGGACAGTGAATTGGCCCCCTGTTTAAAAAGTTTGAGGACCCCTGGCATCTACTGGCTTCATATTAGTATTGAGTACATTGGATTTTGCTTTTCCATTCCTGTGATGCTTTATTGAGAAGAATGTGTTTTGGCTCAATCCAGGTTAATACAAAAGATGTGAAGTCACCATCTTTTTTATGGCTGAATAGTATTCCATGATATACATATACCACAGTTTGTTAATCCATTCCTGAGTTGATGAGCATTTAGGTTGTTTCCATATCTTGGCCATTGTAAATTGAGCTGTGATAAACAATCTAGTAGAGATGTCTTCATTGTAAAACATTTTTTTTTCTTCTGGATAGATGCCTAGTCAAATGGGAGTCAAATGGGAGGTCTAGTAGGTGCTCAATAAATATTGATTGAATGGAATTCCATGTGCCATCACTTCTAGCCATGAAGTTTAATGAAATTCACACTGCTTTGGAAATTTGCTGGTGACATGTTACTTAACTCATAACCCTTGTGCCCAATAGCAATAGTCCCCAACCCTTGTGTAGGCTGTCATTGGACCCTCTGCATTAATACACGGCCAGTCTGATTTTCAGGCCCTATCCTCGTTACTGAGATATTAAATATACTGATTATAGAACTTATCTGTGCAGGTTTTGTTTCTGAAGAAAACTAGCCCCGAGGAAGCACATACCAAACATTTCCCACCCATTTGGGCAATTAGAAAGACCAGCAGTGGTGTTACTTTGACAGTATGGGCACAGCCCTCACTTACCTGGGCACACAGCTGGTCATGGATCAGTAGCCCCAATCTGGCTCACTGAAATCTTGTGAGTTGTTTCCTTTAGTAACAAATTTCAGTCCAGAGCTGAGCACGCACTATTGTAGAGGCCAGGAGAACAATTTGATTTTCATCGACATCAGGCAGCAGTGCCTTTACTTGACATTAACCAGGCCATCAATCAGGCCACCAGAGTCTCCACATCTCATCTGCTCTCAGCACCCTGCTTGGAAAGCATCTTCAAACCCGGTAGCCCTGGAAGGAGTAGGAATTAAGGAATTATTGATTTGCTTTCAGAGACAGCAGTGTTGGGCAAGATGCTTAAATCCCCATTTGCGGAGCTGAATATAGATTTAACAGGACACCTTTCCCTTCTGCAGTGAGAGAATGATGGCTTCTGGGCAGGCGACAGACTAATTTATCTGATCTCGAGGAGAGCAGTCCCATGACCGGGCGGATTAAAGGCAGCGCTGAGCCTCTTCCCTGGCAATAAAACCCCAGGCTTAGTGCTGCCCTGAGTGACAGCTGGCATTGCAGGTAAACGAAGAGCAGGCTCTTACCTGGCCTCTCCTGCCTTTCAGTTCACCGACCAGCATCACTTCTACCTGGCCCTGGACAATGAGATGATCGTGGAGATGCTAAGGATTGAGCTGGCCTACCTGTGCACCTGCTGGCGGATGACCGGCAGACCCACGCTCACCTTCCCCATCACTCACACCATGCTCAGTAACTACAGGGATTTGATCGGGCTGATTACTGCCCAGTGGGGGTTTGGGCCCTTTTCCAAATTCTTCAAATGGCTCCTGACCGAGGGGGGTGGTGTTCTTAGCACTTTGGTTTCTTATCTCAGGCATCTTCTTTGCCAAAAGTTTTTTCATTAGATGTGTTGATGAACACATTTCAGTGCATACCAGGGGAAAACAAAGTATTCCCAGTCTAACTAAACTAATCCATCTTTTCTTTTTTTTCTTAGCAAATGATGGCTCAGACATTCATCCTGCAGTTCTTTCCACAATTAGAAAACTAGAGGATGGATATTTTGGAGGAGCTAGGTAATTTGTGATTTAAAAAAAGAGTAGCATTGACCCTTCTTAAAATCTTTTGCTGTCCATCTCCCATTTTTCTTTTCAGTTGCTGAGCACAGAACCAGGGACTTTTAGAGTACAGGGAGGTTAAAACTTGTGTAATCCAGTCTCCCTTGTGAAACTTGACTTAGCTCTAAAATAGCATTTGGTTGATATCTTTTAAGCGTTTACAGACCCCAGCAGGCCTCGAGCCCAGGAAGGTGAATATACCAGGCCCTATTCTTGCAGTGTACACAGGGAACGCAGTGTGTGTTTCTGTTAAAAGGCATGGAAGAAAACACCCAGCACCTAGGATCCAGCAGGTGCCCAGGAAACACTCCTCACACTGATCCAGTGTGCTGTCACCTTAAGAATAGTTCACAGAACCTGGCAAATTCCTTAGTGGCCCTCATAGCAAAAGCAACTGAATGGGCCTGCATAGATCACTGTCCCCTCACTACAAGCAGAACAAGCCCTGTTCCTGTTTACAGGCCCAAAGTATGACAGTGCGCCCAGTTATTATGCGTAAGTACCTTGAATGATGGGGGCTGACCTGCCAGGAAAGCCCCTTCCATTTTTGGAGCCTCTGACTTTTCACAAGGCCAAGAGAGGATTTCTCTGTAGCATCTATGCCCTCTTCTCCCCAGATCCTCTGGGATATGCCAGAAGGACCCTGTGGGGCCTGGCCTGATGTGCCCTTGCTGGGGCTTGGGGAAGCTTACATGTGCTCCCTGACAGAATGCCAGTTGCTAACAGTGTTTGGGAGTTGAAACAGCTGCCCTTTCTTCTCATATCCTCCTACCCCAGGGACCCTGCTACCAAGGGAAAATCACTGTCATTTCTTAAAATTGAAGTAAAATACAGGTAACATAACATTACCATTCTGGCCACTTGGAAGTGTGAAGTTTCGTAGTGTGAGGGACATCCACATCCCAATGCACCCAATCTCCAGAACTCTTCATCTTGCAAAAGTAAAACTATACCATTTCACAGGTCTCCCTGCCCCCCTCTCCCCAGCCCCTGGCCACCACCAGCCTTTCTGTCTCTATGGGCGCGACTCCACGCAGCTCATCTGAGTGGAATCACAATAGTAATCAATGTGTAACTAGCTCATCTCACCCAGCGTGAGGCTTCCAGTTAAGTGGCTGGATTTCTCACTCTGGCCTCAGTCATTTGGGTGCCCACAGAGCTTGCTGCAGGTTTTGCTGCAGATTTGACGTGGCCCTTGATCCAGGCTTCTCTTGGCCTTTCTGTTGAGAACATCAGCCAAATTGCCCCCAGCGTTTTGCCGTGTGCACTTCCGAGGCTAGTGCCGCTACCGCAGTCTGCATCCACTCTGCAGTCTGCATCCACTTCTGTACATTTTCCCTCCGGTTTGGATAAGTTACCACCTGGTGTGTGGCATCATAATGGAGAGAAAATACCATAGGCCTATAATTAACCATTTCGCTTTCATTGCGATCTAATCTTTGTTAAAAGGCTAGCATCTGCAGTTAATCGAGCACTCGCAGCGAGTTCTGCTTGCGGTCTCATTTAGCCTCCGCATTATGACATGGGCCGTATTCCCATTTGGTGGACAAGGAACTGCAGACTCAGAGACCCAGGGCCACCAGGGGAGTGGGTGCAGAGCTCTGTGACTGCCAGAGGCAGCCTCTAATCTTGCATGCTGAGCTGGATGAGGGCTCCAGGGCGGAAGGGAGCCCTCCTATAGACAGAGCATGGCAGGAAATTCAGGGAGCCACAGTTCTTAATCATTAAGATTTTTATAATTCATAAATTATATTATAAAATTAACATAGTTATAATTTACTGAAACATACATATTATAACCACGTTAATATAATAAATTATTAAAAATTCTATGGCAGGCTGGGTGCGGTGGCTCACACCTGTAATCTCAGCACTCTGGGAGGCTGAGGCAGGACGATCCCTTGAGCTCAGGATTTCAAGATCAGCTTGAGCAAGAGCCAGACCCTGTCTCTACTAAAAATACAAAAACTAGCTGGGCGTTATGGTGGGCACCTATAGTCCCAGCTACTGGGGAGGCTGAGGCAGGAGGATCACTTGAGCCCCGGAGTTTGAGGTTGCTGTGTGCTATGATGCCACAGCACCTTGAGACAGAGTGAGACTTTGTCTCAAAAAAAATTATACTGCAAAGATAAATATGTTCTTGTTAATTAACCTTGCATCCCAGTTTTACTTTTCCTCTAGTTCTAAAGATTTTTTAAAAGCTGAACTCAGCGGGACGCTACCCCTTGGATCCACATGGGGTAGTTTGGTATTCATTAAAAGCCTGTCTAAGTGCCCGCCTTCCTGCCTTGGAGCAGTCTTTAGCCTCATAAACCTGACTCCTTTCACCTCCATCACAGAAAAACTTTCCGTTGCCTTTACTCACTGCAGCCTGTTTTTTCCTCCTCCACAACCCCAGGGCAAAACTAAACAATCCTTAGAACTGGCCCAGGGGTGAGGGCAGAGGGGTTACTCAATTGAGGGAAGGTTTTTCTGTCCCTCAGGCCATCTGTCTGCCGGTTTGCCTGAAACTCCAGCCCCTGTGGATTGCTTTGCTACCTCAGGCTTCTCAGCTGTTTTTCTCAGCCTTTAAATCTATGTCACAATCTGATGCGGGTAGCTCTGAGGGAGGGATCCTGTTGTTTTCTGCTTCCCTATCTAACATTTTGAGAATGTTTCTTTCTGTAGGGTGGAAATCCCCCCTGCACCTGTGGAACTTGGAGCTGTGCTGCCAAACCCAGCTTCCAGTTTTTAGTGAAACTGTGCCCACCTTGATGTCATAGGGCCACTCAGGGCTTCTGCTCCAGGCCAGGGAGGGCCTGCCCCTCAAATTTCTTCTAGAGAACTTGCTCTTTCATTCTAACACTCTTGCGCCTGTGTGGACTATGTTTTGTGCGAGGAACTCATAAAGAATTGCTCCTTCTGTTCCAGCCACTGTAGGGCCAAAAACAAACAAAAAGCAAAACAAAAAAACATGGGTTGCTTCTAATTAAAAGTGGTTTGCTCGATATATTTTGTAAAATTTTTGGTTGTTTCAGTAAAACAAATTTGTATTTGTGTTGGGTTTGGGAGGAAGAAATCAGCATGATTTATTTGACTTTTAATATGCTGAGTACTTTCACTTTGTACTCGCTATTGAATTTTTGCGTAGCTCTTGGCTGACTACTTATGTGGAGCAATCTGCAAAGTAATATATTTATTGATTCTGGCAGAATCGCCCCCCTGGTTGGTTGTTGAAAAGTTTCTCAGTGATTCATAGCAGAAATTTGTACACACTCCACTTGTATCCATCCCTAACATGGTGTCTGCTTGGCAGAGTGAAATTGGGGAACCTCTCGGAATTCCTCACCACATCATTCTACACGTATCTCACATTCCTGGATCCAGACTGTGATGAGAAGTTGTTTGATGATCCCAGCGAAGGCAGCTTCAGTCCCGACAGTGATTCAGATCTGGGAGGCTATTTGGAAGACACGTATAATCCAAGTACAGGTCAGAATGCTTTTGTGGGTGGTTCACTGAATTTCTTTGGCATTGTGATAAAATGGCCCTAAGACCTAAGCACTGAAAATGATTACTAATTCAACTAAAACAAACAGAAGAAAAGAGACTTCTGTGCACATATTAAAATGAATAAGATGGCGGTTTCAAAGCCTAAACTATACATGATGTCCTTGAAAGTGGGGTTTTTTCCAAACTTAGCAGAGTCTCAGGAACAGGGACATTTCTCAAAACACATTTTGAAGACAGAAATGCACCGCATGAATATTCAAAGGAACGGCTGACCAATCCAGCTTTGGTTGGATTTGAGCGATGCAGCCCTGTGTGTGTGGCATTTCACAGTCTGCCGAGCTTTGGGAGTGCAGAGGCCTGTTTTGTACTTCTGGATAGTAGTTGAGATTAGGGCTGGGAGTCCCAGAAGGCTTAGCTCACTCGTGACAAATTAAAACAAAAGGCCAGACCTTGTCTTATATATCATTCAGTCCATCTTGGGATGATGTGATGTGAACGCTGTCTTGACTTGGATTTTCTTTTTCTGGGATGAATTTTTTCCAAAAAGTAAACTTATATACACATATATTATCTCACTAAATCTCTTTATTCTTGGGGGTGGTAGGGGTGCAAACGTGGATATCCAGATGTCTTCTGCTAAGTCTCTGCAGTGACATCTGTGACACGCAGCACTGTATACAGTGAGGATATTTCTGCAGCTTGTTTTCATTGGCTCTTTTTCTTGTCCGATTACAGAAAGCCAAGACGAACTTGACCAGTATATCAACCACCTCCTGCAAAGCACATCCTTGAGGTGCTATCTGCCCCCTCTTTGCAAGAAGACAGAAGAAAGCCACATCTTCAGTGCCGTCCACTCCACTCGAGAAATACTTTCTGTGATGGCAAAAGCAAAGGGTCTGGACATTCCATGTACGTTGGTAACTCTTCTCTGCCTATTAAAACACCTTCTTTTAAGGCAGGGCGCCTTGGCTTACACCTGTAATCCTAGCACTTTGGGAGACTGAGGTGAGTGGATCCCTTCAACTTAAGGATTGAAGGCCAGCCTGAGAAAGAGTGAGACCCTGTCTGTAGTGGCACCTGTAGTCCCAGCTATTCAGGAGGCTGAGGCAAGAGGATCGCTTGAACCCAAAAGTCTGAGGTTGCTGTGAGCTGTGATGCCACAGCACTCTACCCAGGGCGACAGAGTGAGACTGTATCTCCAAAAATAAAGAATAAAATAAAATAAAAAATACCATGTTTTATCAAAGTAATGCATGGACATAATTTAAAAGCCAAAGAAATCCTAGGAGACAACAAAATGGACCCTGCTCCCTTCTACTGCAAGGCAGCCACTTTTAACTCTTGTAGCTATTTCTGTGGCATTTGCATGCCATTCTCTACAGTAATGTATCTGTACCACTGTCTTCGGGTACATCAACTTGCACCTTTTGACTTTCTATTTTGTGGGTCAGCATTTGTCTATCTTATATTACCTCTCTTCTGCTTAACTTCCCTAACCCACCAAGGGAGTTGTGTTAAACTTTAGTGAAATCAACATTCACCCTTTATATTATTGTATGTATGACAATATTATTTCCAACTCAGCATTATAGTAAACTATGATTAGATTATATTGCCATCTTTTTACTCTCTGTTTTCTATTTTTTCTTTTCTTTTTCTTTTTCTTTTTCTTCTTTTTTTTTTTTTTTTTTTTTTTTTAGACAGTCTCCCTCTGTACCCTTGGTAGAAAGTCCTGGTGTCGTAGCTCACAGCAACCTCAAACTCCTAGGTTCAAGCCATCCTCTTGCCTCAGCTTCCCAAATAGCTGGGACTCCAGGAGTATGCCACCATGCCCAGCTAATTTTTGTATTTTTTAGAGAGATGGGGTCCCACTCTTGCTCAGGCTGGTCTCAAACCCCTGAGCTCAAGGGATCTACCCACCTTGGCCTCCCAAAGTGCTAGGATTACAGGCATAAGCCACCATGCCTGGCCCTCTCTCTATTTTCTAAAGTTAAAGTTGCCCTCGCTTTTCATTTGCTTTACTTCTTTTCTACATCTTCAAGTGGCCTCACAATACAAATTTCCACAAGGTCAGTCATATCAGCGAATCCTTCCACTACTTGTAGTCCACAAGTCTACTTCTGTCTGGGCTGGTTGTATTCTCAGCCTGTCACATACCTGTTGTCCTGGGAATTTCTTTGGCACATCTTTAGTTGGACTTTCCCTTTCTTGGTTTATTTCTTTGTTTGGGTAGAGCACATTCTAGAATAGTTTCAATAGGTTAAATAAAACCAGTATAATAGGAAAGAGGTCATGGTGGTGACAGCCCTCAACTTGCATGCTTCTGAAGTTCTCTGCGCCTTGGCCTTGGGCGCCCTCCAGGCCTGGGATGCAGTGTTTAACCTGAGCTCTTCCTTTGCCATCCTTCTGTGTTGTTTCCTGACTCGTCTCCTGGGTGGCTCTCCTGTTTTCTGTATCTCATCTCTTCCTCTTTCTTGTTTCACTCTCTTATTTTAATGGCAGACATCCAGTAGTTTCTTGAGAAACAGTACATGGTGGGTAAAAATTGTTAAAGCCTTGCAAGTCTGAAAACACCTCCAAATATTCTATACCCATCTGAGAGTTTAGCTGGCTATGGAATTCTAGACTGAAAATATGTATTTTTTCAGGTTTTCCAAAGGATCACTTCATCATCATCTTCTTATCAGTATTGCTGTTGAGAAGCTAAACTCATAAGGATTTTTGATCCTTGAAAAATAAAAATAAACTCTTTTTCTCTTTAGAAGTATTAGGATCTTCTCTACTGATATTTCAGTGATGTGCCTTGATTTGGGCATGTTTTCATTCATTCTGTTCAGTAATCAGTGGGCCTTTCCAATGTGGAAAATTATGGTTTTCAGTCCTATAGTTTTCCTGAAAATTTTCTTGACTCATTTCCTTCCCTACATTTTCTCTGCTCTCTCCTTGTGGTATTTCTTTTCTTTTCTTTTCTTTTTTTTTTTTTTTTGAGACAGAGTCTCACTATATGTCGCCCTCAGTAGAGTACAGTGGCGTCACAGCTCACAGCAACCTCAAACTCTTGGGCTTAAGCAATTCTCTTGCCTCAGCCCTCCGAGTAGCTGGGATTACAGCACCCACCACAATGCCCAGCCTTTTTTTTGTTATTGTTATTGTTATTTAGCTGGCTGGGGCCAGGTTTGAACCCACTGGCCCCGGTGCATGTGGCCAGCGCCCTGACCACTGAGCATGGGCACCGAGCCTCCTCCTGGTATTTCTGTGACTCCAAAATTGATGTCCTAGAGAAGTATTTGTCGTGTCTCTTATTTTCCATTTCTCTACCTGTTCTGAGACCAGTTGCTTCAACTTTTGTTCCATACCCTTAATTGAGTTTTTTCACTTTTGCTATCATGTTTTCAATCTTTATTCCCCAAATTGCATGTGTTCTTGTTTCGTGCATACAATGTAATTTATTATTCTAAGAACATTATGGCAGAGCTTTTTGTTTTTGTTTGGATTTACATTTTCCTCTCTCTGAATGGTTTCCAATTACCCCAAATCACTTTTTCACATTTGCTTAGATTTTTATCTTGACCTTGACAGTCCTTCCTCCAATGCCTGGTGCTCCCTGGTCATCTGATCATGCACAAGCATCTCCAAGCCTATGGGGTGGGGAGGGGCTTACTGACTTGGGGGATATAGCGTGTAGACTGGTCAAATTTCCCAGAGATACTCTACAATCTCCTACTGGAAGGGTAAGGGTCTGCTTGCTTAGAGCCAGGTAGTTACTTAATTCCCCTAAGGAATGTATCCAGGCCTTCAGATATGCTGGTCAGTGCCCCATCCCTCCTGACACCCTCCCTCTTTTGTGCTTTTCAAAGAGACCCTCTGTCTTCTGTCAGAGCGAGCAAGGGAGTGCCATGCTATGTACAGCTAAAGATGGCATCTGGGGACTCTCTGTTTCTCCAGCAACTTCTTCCCAGTCTTCCTTACTTTGGACACCTGCCTTAGACCCCCCCAGGCCCAGAAAATTCCTGAGACTTTTTGGGATTCTCTGATGTAAATCTGACTGGTTCTTGGATTTCTCCTCTACAGACCTGGAATTTGGTTGTATCTGCTAAATCAGAATATTTCAGTCAATGACAGACCATGTACACAGCAGTGAGTTTCTAGGATTATAATGGAGCTGAAAAGTTCCTATCACCTGGTGACATCATAGCTGCCATAACATGCACAACGCATTTATTACTTACACTTTTGCGGGTGTAAATCAGTATAAACAAACCTACTGTGCTGCCAGTTGGATAAAAGTCTAGCACGCACAATTATGTGCAGTGTATAAAACTTTAATGATAATAAATGACTATATTATTGGTTATTTGATTTACTGTGCTATACTTTTAATCATTCTTTAGCGTATACTCCTTCTACTTATATTAAAAAAAAAGTTATCTGTAAAATAGCAGGCCATTCAGGAGGTATTCCAGAAGAAGGCATTGGCCTTGGGTACTCTCTACAGCCCCATGCATGTTATTGCCCCTGAAGACCCTCCGGTGGGACAAGGGAGGTGGAAGGCAGTGATATAGATGATCCTGACCCTGTGGAGACCTAGGCTACTGTGCGCGTTTGTGCCTATATTTTTAACAAAGACTTTGAAAAGTTAAAAAAAAAAAAAAAGTCAGAAAGCTTATAAAATAAGGATAATAGAAAAATTATCTGGGCCTGGTGGCTCACACCTGTAATCCTAGCACTATGGGAGGCTGAGGCAGGTGGATTGCTTGAGCTCAGGGGTTTGAGACCAGCCTGAGCAAGAGTGAGACCCTATCTCTAAAAAATAGCCAGGCATTGTGGTGGGTGCTTGTAGTCCCAACTACTTGGGAGGCTGAGGCAGAAGAATCACTTGACCTCAAGAGTTTGATGTTGTTGTGAACTATGACCTATGACGCCACGGTACTCTACTGAGGACAACAAAATGAGACTGTCTCAAAAAAAAAAAATAAAATAAAATAAAGACAAAGGATAGAAAGAAAGAAAATATTTTGTACAGCTGTACATTGTTTGTGTTTTAAGCTCAGTGTTATTACAAAAGAGTCAAAACATTTTTTAAAAGTTAGAGTAAAAAAGGTATAATAAGCTGAGATTAATTTATTATGAAGAGAGAAAACAAATTTTTTTATAAATTTGATAAAGGCTAAGTGTCCAGTGTTTCTAAAGTCTACAGTAGCACACAGTAGTGTCCTTGACCTTCACATTCACTCACTACTCACTCACTGACCCACCCAGAGCAACTTCCAGTCCTGCAAGCTCCCTTCATAGTAAGTGCCCTATACAGATGCACCATTATTTCATCTTTCACACTGTATTTTTACTATACCTTTTCTATGTTTGTTTAGATACACAAATGCTGTTATAACCTGGATATTTATAAATGCTTTTTAAATATATATCATCTTTATCTGGAAAGCTTCTTATTCTCCTGAGATAATATGATACAGCCTGGAATATAGAGATGGCTTAATGAATAAAGATTTATATTGATAATATCCAAAGGCGGTTAAAAAACAAGCCCTAAAACCTGGCAGAGGCCGAGAGAAATGTTCACTGGACAGGAAGCCCAGATACCTCTGCTATGGGAACCCCAGTAAACTTAGACAACTGGTCTACCCTCTCTGCCTCTCAATTTCCTCATCTGAAAGAAAGAGAGGTTGAGTTCAATCACTTCTAAGGCTCTTTCTAATCCTAAAATGCTATATAATTTTCTCTGAATTCCAGGAGGGAAAAATGAAGTTCAGTTCTCAAAGCACAATCCATTTCCTGTTCATTTCTTCTTTTCCAATGTAGCATATGATGTGGCTATTCAGTAAGTTCTTGCTGAAATTAAACTAAATAAGTTATTCCTTCAGCTGATTCGTGTTAAATGAGAAATAGCCACTATACTTCTCAGCAGGAGTGTTTTATTGTCCCATCCTCAGAAGCGCTCTCTTTATTCTTTTGCAGTTGTCCCCATGACTTTGCCAACTCATGTTCTAAGTGCCCACCGTAAATCACTGAATCTTGTTGATTCTCCTCAGCCACTCCTAAAAAAGGTAAAGTATTTGGAATAGCTTTTTTTTTTTTTTTTTTGTAAGTGTAATGTTATACAAGTCTGGGTTAGTCCCAAGAACTCTTATTTAAATGTTGGAACTCAAAAGAAAGGGAATATTCCTTGATACCCAGGACCATTAGGGCTAGAAGCTTTGGGTTTGGATGTGAACCTGCTCGCTTAGTTGTCTGGGATCTGATGTGCATCAGTATGTCTGGGAGTCACTAGGGAAGTTTTGAGGCAGACTGTGTTATGGTCCTTTATTTCACTTCCAGGAAACCCAGTGGACAGTAATGTCCTTTCTGATTCACCCGCGCAAGTTTCTCCTTCCTCGGGTTCTCAGTGTTGCTAGGAGGGCTTGATTTGTTTCTGTTCACGCAGATTTTATGTTTCTCGATTTTTATGTATCTCAGAACTTTCATAATGACCCACGTACACTGAATTTGATGCAAACCTTTATATTCTGCCTGTAGGAAAAGGCCTTTCTGCCTACTCATCAGAATCTATGTAGCACTAGAGGAAATAAACCAGCTCACTCCCTACCCGTTCCCTCCGTCAGCCAGCCAGGGTGGAACTACTTACAGAAGAGAGTACAGGACTCTTTGTTCCTAATGTCTTAATGGAATTTTAAAACCCCATAAAAGCTTGAGGATCAGGAGAATAGAATCTCATGGTGTTCCTCATTGATTTCCAGAAGTCTTTTCTGACTTTATCTCACATGAACAGAAAGATTCAGTGCCTGATAGAGACTATTTTAACCTAACTTCAATTTTAGGTTATTTAAAACATACTTTCTGTGTTTGTTTTGCATTCAAAAAATATTTTATTAAAGTCAAACCTACATACAGCAAAGTACATAAAACATAGAGCCCAATGAATTATCAGTGAGCCAATATACCCGGTAAATGGCCACCCTCTGCGTCCCTTCCCCGTTACTTCCTCCCCCTCCAGTCCAAAGATAACTGCTGTCCTGATTCCTAACGCCAGGGGTTAGTTTGGTCTGTTTTTGAACTTTGCATAAATAAAACAGATAAATCTTTTAACCTGTTCACTCTGGTTTCTTATAAATGTTGACCAGCACAGTGATTCACTGATCAAAAATAAGTCAAAGCCTATAAATAAAAAGGGACAAAAGATCACTGAGAAATGGGAGCACAGCATGGCCACAGAGTTCCAAGACCAGGTTGCTGTTTTACTTCCTGATCTTCTGAAAGTTCCCACACTCAGTCCCTTTCCCCACTTCTTGCCTTTTCTGTGGCCAGCCTTCTGAAGGTGACTTCCAGTGGCCCAGAGATGACCATGGTGAAGTGGACTGTGAGAAGCTGGTTGAGCAGCTGAAAGATTGTTCGAACTTGCAGGATCAAGCAGACATTCTGTACATTCTTTATGTCATAAAGTAAGTATCTTCATCCATTCAGGCAGCTATGACAAAATGCTGTAAACTGGGTATCTTATAAACCACAGAAATTTGGCTGGGTACGGTGGCTAACGCCTATAATCCTGGCACTCTGAGAGGCTAAGGCAGGAGGACTGCTTTTGAGCTCAGGAGTTTGAGACCAGCCTGAGCAACAACGAGACCCTATCTCTACTAAAAATAGAAAACATTAGCTGGGCATTGTAGTGGGTACCTGTAGTCCCAGCGACTTGGGAGGCTGAGGCAGAAGAATCGTTTGAACCTAGGAGTTTGAGGTTGCTGTGAGCTGTGATGCGACAGCACTCTATCCTGGGGCAATTGAGTGAGACTTGATTGCAAAATAAGTAAATAACCCACAGAAATTCATTTCTCTGTGTTTTGGAAGCTGGAAAGTTGAAGATCAAGGCGAATTCAGTGTCTGGGGACGGCAGGCCCACTTTCTCATAGGGGTACCTTCTCACTGTGCCCTCACATGGTGGAAGAAGTGAGGAAACTCTCTGGGTCCCTTTTATATGGTCACTACTCATTCAGGAGGGCTCCACCCCCACAACCTGATCACCTCCCAAAGACCCCACCTTCTAATATCCTAACCTTAGGGATTAAGATTTCAATATATGAACTGGGGGGAATCAAACAAGGAGGCCATAACATTAAGTTTCTGGTCTCTTCACTCAACCAGGTTGAGTTTTCTCAGTTTTCCTTCCTTCTTTTTCCTAGTCCTTTTGGCCTTCTGGCCAGCCCTGGTCATTACCCAAATTATCCAGGATCACCATGAATGAAACTTCCTTCCCTACTGATGCTTGTCTTTCAGGACCAGAACTCTGGGTGAGGCCAGATCCCACAATGTCCTGATGTTAGGCTTCTCTTTCAAAGACATAGGGATGCTTTGGTAGAAGGTTACCCTGTCAGAGAAACTGAGGCACTGGGAGTACCCAAGCACTTGGCAGAATGTTCAATGATTCATTCTTCTCCCAGCCTTTAAACATTCCGGATCAGATTTCTGGCTTTTTCTACCTCTTGACAGGGGTCCTAGCTGGGACACCAATCTCTCTGGACAGCATGGGGTCACTGTTCACAGCCTTCTGAGTGAGCTCTACGGAAAAGCCGGCTTGAACCAGGAGTGGGGATTGATTCGCTATATCTCGGGCCTACTCAGGAAGAAAGTGGAGGTCCTGGCCGAGGTCAGAGCAACTGTGCCCATTTGTCCTCTCTAGCCCCAGGCCCTCTTCCTCTTCCTGTTCTAATCTAGAGAGGGAACAGGCCTTCCTCTCCTGACTGCCTGCTGCTCTGGGAAGGCGAGCAGAGGGAGGGACATTCGAGTGGATTAGTTTTGTTCTTTCTTAGCTGCAGAAAAAGCCTGGCCAAGAAACCGAATGAAAATGCCCGTGGCCTGGCATCCTCTTAACAGAGTTCGCTTTCCCCTGTACATCCACAGTACAGTGATCATTAATATTTCTAGCCCTGCAGCCTTGCAAAACCCAGAACCACTTTGTAGGACATTCAAGTTCAGTGTTAATGGTAAGAGGATGGTATTAATTACAGGGGCATAATGGAGAATCCTCACCTCTTCCCATGGCTGTCTCAGGCCTCACTTGCGCCTTGTTGAGTATCAGGCAGTCCAGTGCACTTGCTGTAGTGGATGGGCACTAATTGCCTGTTTGGGGGCCCTGCAGGACCAGCCTGGGGCCACACAGTGGAGACACCGAGACCACAGGGACCTAGTCTGGCATCTTCAGTATGAATTTTTCACATAAAGGGCAGCATGGGTCATAAAATTTGTAAAGGTTAACTTATAGTCTTATAGGCAGCGCCCCTCCAGGCCGCCCTCATGCTCACCCCTTCTCTTAAATGTGTAGGCCTGCACGGACCTGTTGTCACATCAAAAGCAGCTGACGGTGGGCCTGCCACCCGAGCCCCGGGAGAAGACGATCTCTGCGTAAGTCCTCGGCCCTGGGGACCTCAGGTTTATGGAGCTGTGGGGAAACCATCTGTGCTGTCCACCAGTCAGGAGGAGGGGCTTTGTAAAGACGCTGTCACATGGGTGCTTCTGACACAGAAAATGGGGATCGTCCGTGGAGGGTAAGGAGGCACCGCCATGGCACCTCTCGGTGTTTGTGACTATGCGTCTTTCTAGGCCCCTCCCCCCTGAGGAGCTCACCAAACTCATCTACGAGGCCAGCGGGCAGGACATCAGCATTGCCGTCCTCACACAGGTCAGTGGCTGGCACGGGGCGGGGCAGGCCAGACGCGGCCTTCCTTGGAGGTAGCAGCAGCCTCTCAGCCAACCCTGGGTCTCTGAAACTATGTCTCGGTGTGTGTCCACATCAGGAGATTGTGGTTTACCTGGCCATGTACGTCAGGGCCCAGCCAAGACTCTTCTTGGAGATGCTCAGACTGAGGATCGGCTTGATCATTCAGGTGATGGCTACCGAGCTGGCTCGGAGTCTGAATTGCTCAGGTGAGACACAGGTGGCTCTGGCCCACCCAGCCAGAGGGGCCTCTCAGAGGGGAAGCCCTGCTCAGGTATTCTCGAACTGGCCTTCTGAGCCTTTGGGCAAGCTCAGGTTTGCCCAGCTTCTCTGGTTGGGATGTAACTCCCATCGAGCCCCTAAATTCCTAAGCTGGGGGGTGGGATGAAGCACTAGTGATGTTTCCATCAGCCCCTCAGAAATAACGCAGAATCTTCCACCCGGCACCTGATATCTAAGCTCCTTTCTGGGTCTCCTTGCCATGAGATGTTATCCCCATTTACTAACACCTTCACTGGGAGAAATTCTGCCAATCGAAATATTAAAATCAGTTGCCCAGCACATCCCAACACCAGGGATCAATACAATGTGTAAAAAATTGTGTGTCTAAGGATTAAGTAAATCCATGATTTAACAGCAGCATTTCAAGTCACTGCGGATCAGACACAATGGCGAGGTTCTCCTGAGTCGGGGGGGGGGGGGGTTCCCTGCCACAGCATCTTTGGTCACCCCCTCAACACCCACGTCCGCTTAACCCTACTTTCATCTGCCACCCTCCCTGTGTCTGGGGCACTTAACAAGGTATTTGTTTTTAGGAGAAGAAGCTTCTGAAAGTTTAATGAACCTCAGCCCTTTTGATATGAAGAATCTCCTGCACCATATTCTGAGTGGAAAGGAGTTTGGTGTTGAGAGAAGCGGTGAGTAGCTGCTCCTGGTAACTCTCCCGGGGCTGCTCTTTTTTTGCTAGTCACCAGGGCTAGAAGTCTGTAAGGAGAGGGACGGTGTCCCGGGCTCCAACTTCCTGCTTCTCTGTCTTGAGGGGATTGCAGGGAGAGCTTTTCTTCCCCACAGTGGCACAGCACATGCACCATAAGAACCAGGTGCCACCATCTGTGCACAAGTGTTGGAAGTCAAGGGGAGACTCCAGGCATCAGGATAAAAGGGCTATCCTTTCAGATCACCTGAGCTCCCAGCCTTCGGTTTGGGTAAACATTTCTCACCCATTTCTCATGCCTCCCGCCACCTTCCACTGGGCAGGGAGAAGACCCTCGTGTAAACTCACAGCACGTCCCGGCTGGGTTAGTTTGCTTTGTGCTGTCTTCCATCTGTGCTGGAACCCTGTTTGTGGTGCTAGGAAATATCATCGCCCAAGTCCTGGTGTGATTCTCATTCTCCAATGCTCCCTAATTATAATTGAAGCAATTATCATTTCTCCTCATAAAAAAGCTAAATGATTTGCAGACTCATCGGTGAATTTATTTCATCAAGCCAAAGCAATGCACTGTGGGTTCTCAGTCTTTTTATTTAATAAAAGGGACATTGGGTACTTTTTATGTGTCCTCGGCCTGTGCCGGCAGCGAACGGAGGCTGCATCGGGTAGCGGACGTGTGTTGGTGGCTTTTCTCCTTTGCTGAAGGAGTGCTCGAGATCCTCCTCTTCCAAAAGCACTTTCTAGTTTTCCCAGCGCACAGTCCCTGAATGTAAATGCACGAGATAAATATTTAACGTGTTCTGCTCGTCATTACAGTATTCAACACAGATAATTACTAAAATTTGTCGTTAGCTGTAAAGCTCTAGATGCTATGAACTTACGAACCGAGCGATATCATTTGAAAGCCATAAATATGTCTAATTGCAAGTAAGGACTGAAGACGTACTGTCTTTTAAAAACATAACATCATTTGTTGTTAATTGTCCTTTGTAATTGTTCAATTTTTGTAAATTTGGAAGCTCAGATAGGCTTAGAATTTTGATTAAATCCTGAGCGTCTGTGATAAATATTTCCAGGGAACACTCCCTCCACCCAGGCCCTCCTGTGGCTTCCCAGACCCCTTTTGGCTTCTGCTTTCCACTTCTCTGGTGTCCCTCCTCCTTCTCTGGCTGATCATTGTGACTCCTTTGTGGGCTCCCCCCCTCTGCTGTCCTTTAATATTGGTGTCCCTGGTTCCTATTTGTTACTACTCCCCCTGACAGTGTCCTCCACTCCCCTGGCCTCGGTGGGGTTGGGTTTGGGGGGCATGCAGGGGATGCTGCCTGAGGATGTGACCTTTGAGCTGGGCCTGCTTTGCCAGCATGTGCCAGTGCCCAGTGCAGTGTGGCTGGCCTGGAGGAGAGGGACAGGGTGGGGCCCAGTGGGTAGGGCTTTGGGTGGAGCTGGGAGAATTGTTTGGGCTTCGTGGTGAAAACAGCTAGGTGTGGGAAATTTGGAGTGGGCAGAGGCAGGCTTCATGGAGGGAAAGGGCCAGGGACAGGTGTGAGTCCCAAGGCCGTTGTAGTAGGTAGGAAGTGAGGGCTAGTCACCTGGCCCAGTGGGGAGAGCCTCCTTGCCCTGCCCCTCGGAGCTCTACCTCTAGCCCCTGGCCACCTGGCTGTCCCAGCACTTCCCTCTCCAGCCCGAGGCCCTCCATTTCATCTGGTGCCTCACTACTCAGCCCAGGGCGTGGACTCCCCTCTGTACACCATGGCAGCACTGCCTTCTGCCCCTGAACTCTGCCGGCCCTGGGCACTGCTGGCCCTGGGCAGTGCCCTGGCAGGGACAGCCACTCTGCATCATCTAGCCCACGGCCACAGGGGCCTGAGCTGCAAGCCCCTCAGGAACCCGTAGCGATTTTATCATTTCCCTGGGGCATTCCAAGGGTCACGCGTGACAGGGACAGAACCCAGGTCAGGCTGAGTCCTATATGTTATTCCTGACAAAATACAAATGGGACTGGGTATCTATCATTCACCACTCATCACTCACAAAATCAAATGACTTCATTCAACTTGATGTGATGGAGTATGTAAAGCTATGGAAAGACAGTCACAACATATTAAGTGCAAAAAGCAGGTCACGGAACCATACATAGCCCATATCATATCTGTATCTACCTCATGTGTTTATATATCTATGCAAATGTATGTGATAATTCTATTGTGTAAGATAAAAGCAACTGGAAAAAAATTGAGAAAGATAACAACTAAAATGTCGATAGCTGTTAGTTCCAGCTTCCTTAATTGGGTGGTTTCAGTTTTCTGCAAGGAAAATGTGCTTTTAGATAAGTAAAACGTTATTTAAAAAATATATATCTGACAAAGTAAAGGGCCTTCTGGCCACTGTTTTGTGAGTGCTGCTGAAGTGCCCTGCATACTTCTCTCCAGCCCTCTAAGGGCGCCAGTGCCGAGCCTGTCCTGCTGCCCATCAAGTGGGGGACACAGGCACAGATCCAAATCTATCCCAAATTTCCTCCCTTGGGGTAGATGCTGGGTAGTGCCTAAGAACCACGTGTTTATGTGTGTGTTTCACTCCACAGTGCGCCCTATCCACTCCTCCACATCCAGCCCTGCTATCTCCATCCATGAGGTGGGACATACTGGAGTCACCAAAACTGAGAGGAGTGGCATTAACAGACTGAGGACTGAGATGAAACAGGTAAGAACACTTCAGTGCCAGTGAGGGGTGAGCAGTGGCTTCCCTGGCTGGACTCACCCCAAAAAGCACTAGAAACCCAGGGCCTGAAGCTGCAGCGTGTTCTTTGTAGAGGATAGAAGGTCTCTTCTGTCCTGGGATCTGAACATACCCCTGTCCCCAGATAGATAGCCCAGAGCCACTCACGTGCACCCATACCAGCTCATCCTCAATGTGACGGTCACATGAACATTTCAGAAAACAGCCTAGTCGATGTTTGCCTCTGTTCCCAGGAACCACTCTTTTTTTTTTTTTTCTTTTTTTTTTTTTTTTTTTTGAGACAGAGTCTCA
>CAUYPK010164982.1:0-26392 GCA_963574355.1 Loris lydekkerianus | reverse complement strand
GGGTAAGACTGAAACTGCAAGAGCAGGCAACCTAAGACAGGGGCTATGTTTTTCCGCCATACAAAAAACAAGAGGGAATCGTTGGGCCCTGCCATGTGCCTGAGGCCTAGTGCAACTTCCCGAGCCTGACTAGAAGCAGATCCATCGAGCGACTTCCGCGTAGCAACGACTCAGCAAGGCCCGGCCTGAAACTGCCTCTACCTAGATACAGCCAATATGGTACCATGCCACTGGCCCGACCCTGTCACTCACCTCTTCCCCCGCCTTCTTTCCCTGCCCCTTCTCAAAAAATAAATAAATTCAAAAAAAATAAAAAAATAAAAAAAATAAAGAAAAAAAAAACAAGGAAAAAAAATAAAAAATAAAAGAAAATTGCACATATCAGGAAAAAATTGTTAGACTTGAAGAAAATTAATAGAAATTACCCAATTCAAATACCAGAGGACAAATTGAAAAGAAAAATGAGTGTACTGCGGAATAATATCAAGTAAATGTAATACATTATGAAAGAACCTAAAAGAGAAAAGAGTGAGAATACAACAGAACAAATATTTGAGGAAATAAAGGCCAAAAATTTCCCAAAGTTGATAAAAATATTAACTTACAGACCTTGATCTTAACTTATAAAATGTTAGTGAATATCAACATAGACAGATGGATGCATTTTAGCCATGCTGCTGAAAACTAACAAACAAAAACTTTGGAAGCAACCAGGAGAAACATACTTATTTGATGTATGGAACTAACAAGACCTTATTGGAAACACTTCAGGCCAGAAGGAAGTGGCATGATAAAAGAAAGAAAGAAAGGCCCATTATTCTACAGACAGTGAAACTACCCATCAAAAGCTATTGAGAAATAAAGAATTTTAAGATAAACAAAGACCTAGAGAAGTTATTGTCACCAGAACTATGCTATGAGAAATACTAAAAGTTCTTTAGACTGAATGGAAAAAAATATTGCATAGAATTTTAGGTCTAGGAATGATGGTCACTAGAACTAAATAAATGTGAGTACATCCAAAACACTGTTATTTATTTTTCCTTAATTTCTTTGAAAGAGCCTCGATTGTTTAAAGCAAGGGTTTACAACATATGTAAGTGTAAAATATTTAAAAGGATAAGAACATTTTATATAAATGTGGCATTTATATAAAGTGGCACACTGTTGAAATTTATGTAGAAATTAGAGGGGTGCATTTCACAAACATAGAAATAAAAAATCATTAGCAAATATTATTAATAAAATCCAGCAATAGAAATAAAGGTACCTCTTGAGTGAGCTGGGTTTATCTCAGAAAAGCAAGATTTATTTTATATTTGAAAAGGGTTCAATTAATTTACCATCCTAACTGTAAAGGAATAAAGGAGATTAGAGCACATAAGATCATTTCAACAATTGCAAAAAAGCACTTTACAAACCTCAGCAGCGATTTACGATAAAAACTCTAAACTACGATGAGTAACTTTCTCACGTTAATGAAGGACATCTAAGAAAACCTACGGCTAATATCTTACTTAACAGTGAAATATTGAAATACTGATTGCTTAAACCTAAAAAAAATTGAATCTTTGTCCCTAAAAATTAACAAAGATTTTTTTTTTTTGCCATTTCCATTCAATTTGCCACTGGATGGTTTATCAAATGTAATAGAGATAATAACAAAAATAAAATACATAAAAGTTTAAATGTAATAAAAATGTCTATTTTACCAACATGTTCATACAAGGTCTGACAATTAAATTTTGTGAACTCATTCTAGAAAAAGTGCTACATACCTCGTTGCTGAAAAACCAGTATGGTCATCTTCGAGGTACTCCCCCAGGAAGCTATGCACTAACACCAGCGCCTAGTGTACTCTCTAAAGCAATTTTGGCCCTCTTTTTCTGGAATGGCCATCAGAACTGTTATTGTATGTCACACAAAAAGAGTCAACAACAATAATGAACACCATTCAGCAAGACACCACTACACATCAACAGGAACACTGCTGTGAGACATGGATCGTACCAAGGTTAGAAAACATTACTGAGTTGTCTGCACAGTGACGACAGTGTAAGCACATAGTGGCCAGTTCACACACTTGATTGGCAGACCTCACACGATGTCTGTGCAGAGATTCCCAGGGGGAATACTTGAAATGTGGTCATGATATTCAGCAATAAAGTGTGTAGCACTTCTTCTAGGATGAGTTCATGAACTTAATTGTGAAACTTTTGTATTTCTAGAAAATCCTAGTATATCTGCAAAGCAAATATTAGAACTAACAATGAATTTATATATTTCATTTACTGTAATATCAAATCTTTAAAATTCAACATTTAATTTTTACTTGTTGGGAATAAATTAAATTGCTCAACAATTATTCATGCTTCAAAAGTATTCACTCATGTAATGAACTCCCTTTCTCACTTAGGTTTTCACTGGGATCTTCACAGCAGAAATGTTTCTCAAGATAATTGCCATGGATCCATATTATTATTTTCAAGAAGGCTGGAATATTTTTGATGGTTTTATTGTGAGCCTCAGTTTAATGGAACTTGGTTTGGCAAACGTGGAAGGATTGTCAGTTCTTCGATCATTCCGACTGGTAAATTAACTGGGAGTGTCAATAACATTTAATTTTATAATTAGTCATCATTCTGATCTAATCAAAATTATATGATTTCTCATAATTATATTATTATTAGAATTCATTTCTAAAACAACTGGATTTCCATGTCACCAATTGGTAGTTTCTTCATCATCATATCTTTAATGGATAGATTCAGTTAATTCAAATGAACAGTCAACATTTCTCTCCTTAGTGTTTGAACGGCAGAGAGATGGGGAGAGAAGAATAACGAATCCTGGATGACTCAAATTACAACTAAACAACACCACAGTCAAGTCTCACTTATCTAGAGTTTGCAAAACTATTTATTAGGTTTCCTTGGGACTTGGATGGACTCCCCTTTCTACTGGACACTCTGGAATTGTAGAATTACTCACTGTCCACCCTGTCCCCTTAAGAGTCAAGACTTGGAACAGGGGAGAGTGTATGAGTGAGGAAAATAAACAACAGAGCTCCCCATACATCTCCTTCAGCCAAATCAGAAAGTCACCAGCTTTGCTCTTTGAAAGAGTTGCTGGTATCATATTTTGCTAATTTTAAAGAAAATGTCATTCATTTGATCATTATATTTCATGAATTTTTGAATTTTAAAATTAAGAGACAAAATATTACTTGATACGTCTCCACTGAAAGTTTGGTATATTTTAATTGCTATTACCTGAGTTGATTCTAACTTTCTGTGATATATTTTCAAATGGTAGAAGTTGTACATAGTTACCAAAGACAGGCTCCTGTAGGTGATTTATATTAGTGGTAATTTGTCTGATAACTGTGGAGGATTTCCTTACCACTTCCAAAGTTCACACTGGAGTGGAGAGCCTTAGAATTATAGCTTCTGTCCCTGGTCCTCAAGGATATTTATGGATATAATTTAAAGCTAGACGTATACAAAAAAAGAAACACAAAAATTAGAAATAATAAAATAAGTGATGTGTGTAGCTACTTTAAAACAATATTCTGTAAACCTTTGTGATAAGGTGATATTCAGTTTAGGGAAATAGGAAGCACAATATCATTAGCATCTTGCTTAGTATGTCAGGCTATTTTGCATAAATGATTTTGTGAGACTAAATTAAACATTTTGGTGCATGTATTTGTTCCTTTGGGTCACTTTGATGCCATTAAATGTCACGCTCTCAGCCTGACTTTTATTGAAGCATCAGAAATAAAATGCTGCTGCTATTTAACTGTAAATGATACTTTAGTGTCCTCCGTTAGCTAATCCGAGTAATGTGTCAAACACAGTGCAGAGAGTCATTTACATACTATTAGTTAAGTCACTGAAGACACAAAGTTTGAAAAGGATTTTGCTTCAAGACCAAGTAATTTTTTACTATAATAGGTCTTTAAAATATAGCCTAATGTTACAGTAAGCTAAAGATATAGATAGATTAAAACAATCTAAAGACTGGAAAGAAATTAGCTCATTTTTTGCTTATACTGTACTTTATGTAATTTAAGTGTATTGTTTTTACCTGTTCATTTCAGCATGCTATTTTAATTACACTGAAAAACAACCACTTTGGGATTTTAAATAATGAGAGCCTCTGAACAATGTCTGCTAATTAGCCACTATTAACCTTAGATATCTTAGTTCCCTAAAGAAAAATAAAAGACATATTATATGTGCTTAAGTAGAATTCTGGAAACTTTGGTGTACTTTATTATTTAAATGCCAGCTAAAGACCTGTATAATAATTATTTCATTTACTCTGTGAGCCATTTCAAAATTTAAAAATACCCCATGGTATCAAGTAACTGCTACATTTGCTAGAAAATTGTGTGACACATAAGTAATTCATCACTCCGCCATTGAGAGTTACATTATAGATTTTCCCTATACATAAAATGACTGATTCTTCCCAAATGCAGGTGATTAACTGCCTTCTTGCTTTTGTTTCCAGCTGCGAGTTTTCAAGTTGGCAAAATCTTGGCCAACTCTGAATATGTTAATAAAGATCATCGGCAATTCTGTGGGGGCTTTGGGTAATCTCACACTGGTGTTGGCCATCATTGTCTTTATTTTTGCTGTGGTCGGCATGCAGCTCTTTGGTAAGAGCTACAAAGAATGTGTCTGCAAGATCTCCAGTGACTGTGAGCTCCCGCGCTGGCACATGCATGACTTCTTCCACTCCTTCCTGATTGTGTTCCGCGTGCTGTGTGGGGAGTGGATAGAGACCATGTGGGACTGCATGGAGGTCGCTGGCCAAACCATGTGCCTTACTGTCTTCATGATGGTCATGGTCATTGGAAACCTAGTGGTAGGTAGTAAAAACATTCTCCTCATTTTCAGCAAAAGATAATGTAACTGTAAAAAAGGATGTTTATGTTCAGCTGAAGAATGTGTTGTATGTTTTCTTTTTATGTCCCAAGGTGGTTTCCTATTCTCTATTATTACTGACTTCAAGAGCCAGATGTCATTTAGACTATTGAAATCCACACGAAATGTTAAAAATCCCTTATGAACTGAAATTGTTCTTTCTCATTATCCCTTTTTCTTTTCCGTGGCGAGTAATGTTTCTGGCTTTTATTTTTCAGTTCTTATAGTGAAGTATGGGAAGTATTACCAAGCATAGTCACTCATTCTATTTATAGGAACTAACAGTAGTATCAATTTGAAATGTTTCAAGTTTGAATTTACTATAATTTGATTTAAAAAAAAAATTAATAATAATCTCAGTCCATTGAAAACACATGGGTTTTGGTGCCCAGAAACTACAGTATTAGCCAGTAACATTTATTCAAGAAACATTAATTGTCATCTCTTAGTAGAATTAACCATGCCCACGATGACTTTCCTGAGTCGTGGGGGCATGGGAAAGATGAAAGGAAGATAAATATGACACAGTGAGATGACTTGTACTCAAATAGGATTAAACATGGAAAGTATCAAAAACACATTAAAAAATATGAAAACCAAGTGCCAAGTTCAGAAAACGGGAAATTGCTTTAGAATAGTAGGGTTGCTCAGGAAAGTCTGTCAGAGTTTGCACTTAAAATATCTTTGAGATGTAAGATTTAGGTTGGTAGAAAGAAAAGTAGACCATTTCCAACCAGGGGATAGTAAAATTTGCTCCCCAGTGATTGGGGAGCAAAGGGCAGTAGACTTTGTAGAGGGATCAGGCTTTATACTTTATATGGAAAGTAGTTATATTGAGCTGTTTGATTAGGACCCAAACCAGTGGAATAGAAAGAAAATTAGCGTAACACGAATGTAACCCTCAATTCCCCAATGGAAAAGAAAGGGGAAGGAAAAAAAGGCAAAATATTATCATTTTATTTCTATTCATTGCTAGATTTCAGCCTCCCCTGCATTACCTTAGATCAGTGGTTCTCAACCTTCCTAATGCCACGATCCTTTAATATAGTTCCTCATGTTGTGGTAACCCCCAATCACTACTGGCAATGAAAATAATTTTATGGTTGGGGGTCACCACAACATGAGGAACTGTATTAAAGGGTCATGGCATTAGGAAGGTTTAGGACCACGTCCTTAGATAGTTCTGATTGATTTTTGAAATAGCAAGAAATATGAATAGTGTACAATCCAAAAATATGGACAATAGCTTAAAACCATAGACAATGATCATTTTGTAGTTTCTGTGGGTTGAGAATTTGGGAGTAAGTAGGTGGTCCTGGTTCAGAGTCAGTCAGGAAGTTTCTGTCAAAATGTTGGCTGAGCTATAGTTATCTTGACTATAGGGCTGGAGGATCAGCTCTAGAAGGCTCAATCTCAGGATTATTGGCAAGAGATCTCAGTTATTTTGGAGGTTGGTTGAACATGTCAGTTGGTTGGTTGGTTGGAGGTTGGTTGAACATGTCAGTTTTTCTCTACTGTGCCCTTCCTCAGGGCTGTTGAATATCCTCATGCTATGGCAGCTGGCTGCTTCATGATATAAAGATCACATGATATAAGAGAGAAGGCAAGGACAAAGTCCTCTTTATGCTCTAATCTTATTCCATCATCTCTGCCATATTCTATTTATTAGAAGCTAGACACTAAGCAAAGTTTAGGTTCTACTTTCTGAAAGGAAGAGTATTATTTATGTTTATTTATTACTATTATTATTATTTTAGACAGAGTCTCACTCTGTCACCCTGGGTAGAGTGCCATGGCATAATCATAGCTCACAGTAACAACCTTAAACTCTTAGGCTTAAGTGATCCTCCTGCCTTAGCCTCCGAAGTAGTTAGGACTATGGGTGTCTGCTATGTAACTTGGCTAATTTTTATATTTTTAGTAGTGACAGCTTCTCACTCTTACTTAGACTGATCTTGAACTCCTGAGCTCAAGCAAACAGCTACTTCAGCCTCCAAGAGGGCTAGGATTACAGACAGGCGTGAGCTTCTGCATCTAGTCTATTTTATCTGATTTTGAGACAAAGTCTCACTCTTTCACTTGGGCTACAGTGCAAGGATGTGACCATAGCTCACTGCAACCTCAAATTCCTGGGCTTGGGGAACGTTCTACCTGAGCCTCTTGAGTAGCTGGACTACAGGTGTGGGCCACCTTGCCAGGGTAATTTTTCTATTTTTTTTTTTTTTTTTAATAGGGACAAGGTCTTGTTCTTGGTCAGGCTGGTCTCAAACTCCTGGCCCCAAGTGATCCTCCTGCTTTGGTCTCTCAAAGTGCTAGGATTATAGGCATAAGCCATGTAGACATATAGTAGAACCTCTGTAAGTTGATCACCCAAGGGACTGTAGTAAACTGGTCAATATAGAGAGGTGGCCAATATAAGGAACTGAGCCTACTGTACTGATATGCACATGTGATGCATGTCTAATTTGTGAAAATTAGGTCAACTTAAGGAAGTGGTCAACTGTGAAGGTTCTACTGTATTTTAAAGCCACCAGACTCCCCAATACAATTTTAAAATATTTGTTTTCAGAAAATTATGAAATTACATAGAAAAGAAGGGGTCATAGGATTAGAAAAAACAGAAACAAAGAATGATTATAGGATTGGGTTATAGATTTTATTTCATTTCTTATACATATTGGCAAACATTGGAAGAAGAAGAAAAAGCAGAGAACATAATTCTTTATGACAACAGTGAATGGTCAGACTACAACAGAGAATTCAGAATGGGAGTAAAAAGTAAGTTTAGGACTAGATTATGTAGAGTTTAATTTATGAAAAATCTGTGCATAATAAAATGGATTTTTCTTTCAGCAATTCAAAGCTACAGATGGCTTTTTATCAGGAAAGTAACAATGAATAAGTGATATTTTGGTAAAATTTATATATTAAGAGAATGCAGAGGAAATTTAAAGAGGAAGAAACTCAGCCTAGTATGTATCATCTATTAGCTTACTGAAATAAATGCATCGCAGTAATAATATGTAATTCTACTGAGAATTCATGTTGAAAAAAGAATGTCAGGAAGTACCAAGTAGTACCTGCACCTATGGTTGGCATTCACTATTAATTTATATAACTTCACGTGCATAAAAAGATATTGATCATAAAATAATCATTTCTACCTATTGGCATACATGTAACTTCTGAAACTTTAAGAGAAAAACATAAAAGTTCTTCTTTCCTTTTGACTATAACTATGAGTTAAAAACATTCTCCTCTTTGTGAGGATCTGAGTATATCTCCTGAGTGGCTAAAGTAGTAATAACTACCATATTTACTACTATTAAGACACCGTATTAAGACTGCATTTGCTTAAGTAAGACTGAATAAACTTGATTTCACTGCCTCCTACAATGCTTGTTTCCCATTCTCTCTGGAAAAAGGGAAAAGTATCCTCAAAGCAAGCCAGTATAACTTCCTCCCAACACACATAGGCTACCATCTGGGGCTCCACCACAATCCATGCAATAGTCTCAATAGATGTGACTGCCCAACCAATCCACAGGCAAGACAGAGGCAGAGCCACAGACTGCTCTTCCCCAAGCCAGGATTTTTATGAGCCATTCTCGGTTTCCTCACACTGTGGCTAGGGATTCTTTGACAGGCTTAAGGCAGGTGCAACTTTCTTCTGCAGAAAAAGAGTACAACTTTTTGAAGTCAGCTAGATCTAGAAAGAGCAGACCCAATCTTCTCTTTCTCCGTGTAGGGGTCAGACAATAGCACACCGGAAGGATGTAAGGAGTTTGGGTTCCTCTCACAACTGGGGAATCAGGATGGAGAAACTATTAATATATGCAATATATTTTAATCTTGAGCCCAATATGAAAACTTTGGTAACATTTCCATTCCAAGAGACTAATTTGAGAGAGAAGAGTTGATGAGCTAGCACATTTATGAAACAGGATTCAGGAGTTCCATCCCTAAGTGAACTGGCTCAATTCTTTTTCTCCAAGTTGCCTTTGATTATGCCAACATCATGGGCTGGCTGTTGTGTCCATACCTTTTGACAGCAGAGAAGGTCCAGCCAAAGACATTAATTTGACTCACACTAGTATTTTTAGGGAAATAAGGTAAATAGAAGAATCATGTTGTGAAGGGTAGGTTGAATAACGGTAACAGTGATAACAGTAACAGCTAAATTACATGGAAATTACATGGAAATTGGCTGCTTAAAAAAAAAATTCACTGAATTTATGAGAAAGAAAAGTAATGTGTTCAGAGAATATTTTTCTTTGTGACAATGGAATAACATTGATTTAAGTTATCAATTCATGAAAGATCATATAAACAACTAGAAAATAATGGTAAACTTTATGACACTGACTCTAAGTATGGTAGGAGTTCCAAGAAAGGAAACATCAATAAGAGTGAACATGGAATACTATTTTCTCATCCATTCTGCAAACATAGCAATTTAGAGTAAAGACATTAGAACTACACTTTCAAAATACAAACAACTGTGATCTGGGACAAGGCACTTAAGTAGTGACATAGAAGCCTGTTTTCTCATCTATAAAATAGTAATAGTAATAACTCCTGCCTTACGTAGTTATGAGAAACTATGTGAACCAGCCAGGTGTGGTGCTGGTAATGATGCCTATAATTCTAACCCTTTGGGAGGCTGAGGCAGGTGGATCGCTTTAGCTCACGAGTTGGAGACCAGCCGGAACAAAAGTGAGACCCCATCTCTGCTAAAAACAGAAAACCAGCCAGACATCATGGCGTCTGCCTTTAGTTCCAGGTACTGAGGAGGCTTAGGCAAGAGGATCTCTTGAACCCAGGAGTCTGAGCTTGATGTGAGCTATGATGCCATGACACTCTACCCAGGACAACATAGTGAGCCTCTGTCTCAACAACAAAAAGATTTTTTAAATTAAAAAAGTATATAAAATAAAAAAAAAAAAACAATGATATGAACCTTGTAAAACGCTTAGCCCAAGGACTGCAACTTACTGAAAGTTGAAGAAAAAAGCTCGTTTTACCATTACTATTGTTATCTGGTATCACTACTGATATAGGACCTGGCTGTAAGGCATGTTTTTGACCTAAAAGACCTCCCAATCTACTAACAAAGAATAATCTAGTACAATGTGATAGAGATGTGGGTGAGAAATTCACAAGGACAGAATGGCAAAGGGTAGCAGGCTGTATAAACATGAGGGTAAATGACATTTACAAACAGAGGACTTGTCAAATGTGTGGAAGAGGCACTATAGATCAGATCTTACTCTAGGAGGCTGCACTGATGTTTATCAAGACAAATTTCCCAACAGACAAGGAAAATACGTCAATAAGCGTTGGAAAATAAGTGTTGAAAAAATTGGGGCACCAAAATCCAGCTTTTAGTGGATTAAAAAAAAAATTAGCCTTCAATTTATTTTTCATCACATATCATTTTTTTCTTCAAAATAAATTCAAAGACAAATCCCAGCAAAACATAATTATACTGGCACATGTCAGAGGTAAAAGAGCAGGTCATGCGATGATCCTCAGGAGCAGTGGTGGCAGTGGATTCTCCCAACGTTACGCATAGTCTGCATTGGATCTTGCACATTTTCCCCTTGTTTTTTTGCACTAACTTACAATAGTTAGACAACAGTGTCTAAGCCTTGTTAACATGGTAGAAAGATAAGAATCGAGCAAGAATGTAGCATCCTTTTCATAGGAGTTTTACTTTAAAAAAATTTTCCGGGATTTCTTTTTTGTACTGTAGCTTGAGCATCCCTAAGGTCAAAATCTAAAATCCAAAATGCTTCAAAATCCAAACCTTTCTGAGTGCTGACAAGACACGACAAGTGGAAAATTTCATCCTGACTTCTTGTAATGGATCACAGTCAAAACTTTGTTTTATGCATGAAATTATTAAAAATATTGTGTAAAATTACCCTCAAGCTATATGTGTAAGATGTATATGATAGATAAATACATTTCATGTTTGTACTTGGGTTCCATATCTCTTTTTGAATATGTAAATATTTTTAAATCCTAAATCTGAAACATTTCTTATCATAAACATCTTCGAAAAGGGAGCGTCAACCTGTATTTCCTTTTTGCATTTGTCTCCTTCTACTGCTATATCCTTCTTTTGTTCTGTATGCTTAAACAATCAGGAACTCATGGACATTATCAATCAAACCCTGAAAAGAATTATGTGACTCAGTCGCATGCTCCTTGGAATTCCTGATTTCTTAGTACATTTTTTTTTTTTTAGTGCACACAGCGGGGTTAGCATCACTAATCTTTTCACTCATTCATACCAATGGAGACTATTTTTGAAGACCCAACTTATAGAAAAATTAAATTAGTGACCTTATTCATGGCAGCACAACACCACAACTCTTAATTTAATATTAACATCATTTTATTGTATAATAACAGTTTCTTATTAGTATTCCCAACCATTGTATAATTACCGTGACCATGATTTTCTGAATCAAAAACTGGGACTTCTTATCTGGGGATGAATAGATTATTCTCTAACTTCCAAGTTATCTAAAAGCAAAGGCACAAAAGTCAAATCATATTTAAATATATTCAAATCATCTTTCATTTAGGAAAGAATCATAATAAATTATTAATGTCTTAGGAAATCTAGATTACACAATCAAAATAAAACATAGGATCCCAAAATAAAATTTAGCAATCAAAATAAAACTTTTTTTTTCACTTTTTTCCCCACAAATATAGTTGTCTATATATCTCTTTGAGAATTGAGTTTAATATAAAAGTTTTCTGTAACAATGATTTCAATGTTTTTGCAATGACTAAAAAAGAAATAGTGTTAATAATATTATTTGTCCTTGGTCAGGTATTTATTTCATTGTTTCATTTATTTCATTGTCACCTTGTTTTCAGAATAGTTTATTGTGAACTAAGAAAATTGTCTGTTAGCTAAAATGAGGTACTGACAGGCCCTGGGTTATGAATGAGATAGGTTCTATGGGTTTGTTCTTAAATTAAATGTGTATGTAAATTGGAGCAGGTATATTTACCTATTCTCTCTAATAGCCCCTGTTTGTAAGTGTGAGTCATACATCAGTTGAATGTTTATAACTCGGGACTGGCTACATCAAGAACAATTTTGGAAAATGCATAATTAAGAGCAACCGAGGCAACAGAATATTTCCATCACCTGTTTTCCTGCTATGTTGTAGGTTCTGAATCTCTTCTTGGCCTTGCTTTTGAGTTCCTTCAGTTCTGACAATCTCGCTGCCACTGATGATGATAATGAAATGAACAATCTCCAGATTGCTGTGGGAAGGATGCAGAAGGGAATCGATTTTGTTAAACGAAAAATACGTGCATTTATTCAGAAAGCCTTTGTTCGAAAACAGAAAGCTTTAGATGAAATTAAACCTCTCGAAGATCTAAATAACAAGAAGGACAGCTGTATTTCCAACCATACCACCATAGAAATTGGCAAAGACCTCAATTATCTCAAAGATGGAAATGGAACTACTAGTGGCATAGGCAGCAGTGTGGAAAAGTACGTCGTGGATGAAAGTGATTACATGTCCTTTATAAACAACCCCAGCCTCACGGTGACGGTACCAATTGCTGTTGGAGAATCTGACTTTGAAAACTTAAATACTGAGGAGTTCAGCAGTGAGTCAGATATGGAAGAAAGCAAAGAGGTAAACATATTTCAATAAGGAGATGTTTTGGTAATACGTATTTCGGTTGCTTTAAAATCATCAGATTTTTAAAAATAATGTTTCCTTCTTATAAGAAAATAAAAAATACTGATCAATATATTTTCTATGGCAAAATTGATGATACTAACTTAATGACAAATTAGAATATAGCTAGACAAATGATAGGCTAACTTATCTTGATATTAATATACAGGTTAATATGAATTATTTGAAGCATTTTATGGAATAATTTTAGATTTTTAAAAATGCCTCGGTTTATCTGCTTTCTGACTTGTTATTTGCCTGCAATGCTGGATTTTGTATGTCCTGGGAAAATAACTGATGGGAAGGTAGTTTCAATTCTCTTGTATATTCTTTGTTATTATGAAATACTTCATGAAAAATGATATTATCTATTTTTTTTTTTTTTCCTTTTGGTTAAGATCAAGTGCATAAGATCTTACTTAGTTTGCACAGGCTTATTTACTAATGCAAAATCTGATTGGCTTGATATTTCCATATAGTTTCAGTTTACATTAAGTCATTATTTTAAGGAAGAAAAGGTATTGATGAGGAATCAAACTAAAAATATGTTTAATCCTACCAAGCTCAGGGCTTGATGTTTAAATGAACAAAAAGCCTTAATATACTATAGAGTGCAAAATTCTAAATTTACCAACTCGGTAAGTCTTGGCAGTTTAATGTATTCTTTTATAAGAAAAGTAGGAGTACCAGAGTATGTTTTTGGTTTATTTTGCTATTAACTATAGGTTAATAAGTGCAGAGTTGAGGGGAAAGTGGGGAAGGAATTTAAAACCATCCTGTTTTACTGTTCAACTATACAAAAATGAAGATAAATTTCACAGTAGTTTAAGCATGCATAAACAAATAAAAATTACAATCAAAACCAAACATATGTCCCTTTTTCATTTTCATTTGAATTGTTGGACAGGGAAGATAAAGACCTCTGTTATTTTTCTTATTTTAAGAAAGAAAAATGATATGGATAAGTTTGGGGCACTGACAGAATTTAAGTAGTATTGTTTTGATAATTAGGGATCAGTCAAAATTATGAGGAAAAGTTCAGATATGAAAAGAAAACTAGATATTTTAGTCAGCATTCCTAGACAGGGTGTCCATAAAGTTTGTGTGCAGTTCAAAATACACAAATTGTGCATGAACTTTATGGACACCCTGTATTTATTATACTTGTTTGATAAAATTACTAAAGAATATGCTATTTCCAATTCTTTCTTGTTTGTAAGGTAGATAGTGGTGCTAGCACAGTGATTAGGTTGAATCAGAGGTTAGATATGAAATGGACACAATGTTTAAATATAGTTACTAAATACTAAGGTATAAATAACAGGTCATAGCTACCAGTTTCACGAAATAACTGAGGAGACTCCAGGACAAAGTAGGAAAACCTCATAGGCCAGGGCAACGCATCCTCCTGTGAATGAAATTTTGGATGAGCGTAGTTAATTGGGTTATACTGAAAGGATGGGGCCCGATTTCTCATGTTATATGCTAATCGAAGCTGAAGTCAGTGTTTAGAAAATAGAATTGGATCATTACAATTTTAATGTACAGTCTCTTGTCATTATTTTGACATTCTGCTTCATAGTGGATATTTTTCTCATTATAAAGAAAATCAATTTTTATTTTCATACATATTTAGTTTTAGGGTACGAGGACGAATCATAAAGAATCAAATGTCAAAGCCATCAGCTGGTTTAAGCTCTTAACTAAGTTTGAGTATCTTTGGAGGTGTGCTTAATTTAACAACCAATCTTCACAACGTTCAGAAATTTTAAAGCTGTAGGCTTTCCAAAAGAGAATGCATTTTGCCTCACCTCAAGCCCTTCTGTTTGGTAGGAGAGGAATGGATGTCCAGGAAGGTGGAGTTTACTGCAGGGAAAATCTAAACTCCCTTCCTAGTTTCTCTTGTTACCATTAAGCTTTTTGTTGCTAGTTAACTCTGAGTTAAGTCCTCCAAAATGTTTGTGAACTCAGTATTTTGGAATCAGAGGCTGAGAACTGTTTTTCACAAAATTGTTTTATTCTGTAGAAGCTGTTCAATACCTTCCCATCGCAGAGATTGTTGCCTTAGTGTTAAAGTTATTTGGAGGCATTTTTAATTATGGTATTATATTAAACTTTCCAGATATAGATTCATAAGTAAAAAAGGACTAAGATAATAGTTTAGGAAGGGAAAATATGTGGGCTTTAATCTTTCAGCATTTTACCTGGTAGCGCTACACTAGAACATTAAAGAAAATGGAAGCAATTACTCAAGAATTTCAAACACTCTCACTTGAAATATCTCTTTAGTATTCGTCTTCTAGTCATTTTTGCTGATTTTATAAACTGGGGGGATGAAACTGTAGTAAGAAATGGCATGAGTCTTTTGCTATTCCTTTCTTAGTTATTATTATTTTTTTTTAATTAAAGAAAAAAGGAAACATTTTTCTTGTTTTGGAATGTCTAGTAAATTTCTTTTGATACAGCGAACTGAGTGAACTTATAGGATATTTAGGTGTTTGAACTACGTGCTATGTCTTTGCCAAATTGTGTAATTCTTTGGTAATTTTCTGTAGATTATCTAGAATGTGTCATTTTAAATTCATGTCGTAATCATGTACGCTTTAACTTTTGTTATTTTAATTATATTTAATGTGATTCCTTTTGTGATTTTGAATAACTGCTTTTTCTTTTGGAGATTTGAATAATGTTGAATCCATGCTTGAATGATTGTTTTTTTGAAGTGAAATTTAGTAGTATGTATGGTGACCTTCACTGCTTACCATTCTTACTTCTCACAGGGGTAAAATCAAGCTGGAGCCATCAAGAATGCAGCTCTGGTGTTTTTTAACCAGCCAGAGGCTCGTGTCACCACTTTTACCCAGGTTACCCAAGCAAGTTGTACATATATAAATATAATCAGTGACTTTTGACTGGCCTGCATGTTACTCAGCTACGTTCCTTGCCCATCCATTGGCAGTAAAATAAAAACACGCACAGCTGCTATTATGCTGAGTCATACAAAGCATGGTCAGGCGAGTCTGACAACCCTAACTTTTTTTTTTTTTTTTAAGATTTAGTTGCTAATTTTCTTACAGATTTTAACAGAAATTATATTTAATAAAAAGTAAAAGTGCATGCTTTTATGGATTATTTAATTTCCATTTAATGTTACAGAGTTTTAAACATTCTTAGGGCCTCTAGGACAAATGTAGGTGCTCTTTGAAAAACTTTTGCAGAAAAGTTTTCTATTCTCTGCCTTTTTAAAAAATATAGCCCCAGTGAGGATACTTTGCTGGTAATTTTTTTGTTTAGTGTCATAGTACGTTTTCCTGAAGGGTAATCTGCAAATTAAAGCAATCCCTTATTCATGTGCAAACTTCCTAAAGGATGTTTTAATGTGATAATAATGTAAATGAATTGGAATGTTTCTATTTTGGCTGCTGGCAGCATGGGTATAATTTTTATCTGCTTCGTCTTAGGGAAAATGGCATCGCTTTATTTAGCAATGGAAACAAGTATTTTGCATTTAGAATACAATTCTCTTGGTGATTCTGTTTATATTTACCCTAAAACCCTTAGACTGAAAGAAAAGAAAATAAATGTCTTTGTATAGCAATTAATAATAACAGTAATAATAGTAACAAAGGACTTACAGGTGGTATGCTCGTTATGAAAACAGATCTGGGGGTCTCCTTTGTCATCCTCCGGGCTCCTGTGCACTTTTTGATTTTTCTCCTTCCTCTATTTCATCTACACCTGCTGGGAAACTTTCTCCTAAAGAATATTATTTGAATATATCATGATTTACAAACTATATAGGAAAGGAACTATGGGCTCTTATTCCTTTGGAGTTTTTTAAATGAAGGAACATTTCTTGTCATGTGACCATGACAATAGGTGTACGCTCCAGTTAGAGGAACATTCATTTCCTGATGTATAGATCGCAGTTTTATGCACAAATATGTTACACATATTGTTTAACCCAATTTAGTCGTTTTTTTTTTAAAAAGGTAATTAAATACTTTGTCTCCTAGATGCAGTTTCTTCTCCTTCTGCTATTAAAACTGTAAAACAACCCTATTATAAGATATTCAGCTTTTTGAAAGAAACAATGATCCTGCCATTTCTGAAGCATTCTTTTATTCTTTGGAGCAAAATATTTGGTCACCGATATTCCATATTTCTGAAAGAAAGTACCTTACATATTGGAGGCAAGATGTACAGTTGCTAATTGCTCACACTTAAGCACAGATACACATGTATAGAAGGAGTAGAGAATAATTTTTTCCTATTATTCATGAATTGTTCAGAAAGCATGAGATTTGGGTTTATTATGATAATGGGTTGTTTTCTTTAGTTTCTTGGACAGAGGCAAGCTTACTTTTCTTATGCTCCGAATAGTCCATTTGCCACTTCCTATAGAGAAAGACATTTTGGGGAAGGTGGGACCATGAGGTGAAACATCTATCTACCAGTGCACGTAGGGGGATTAGCTGTAGTAAGTGTTGTCAAATACAGACTCAGCAGGGACTGATGGATTTATTCTCAACCCTCACATTACATTGCGATTTCTCATTTCCTTGAAAAAGTCTTTTCTTCCTTCAGTGAACATTTACCAGTCCCTAAAAGAATATAATAAATTCCAATACAGAAAGAGGAAGGGGGATAAAAACGTGTAGGGAAGGTTTGAGTAAGCAATGGTGGAATGGGTTTAATGGGAGCCCATCTATGGCTTCATCCTGGAGAACATGCAGTCCTCATAGGAAAGTTTTCTGGCAGAATAGTGATGAGGGGGAAAAAAGGCTTTTCTAAATATCTCTAATGTAAGAACAAAATGGGTCAAACATCCGTGTCTTTGGAGCATTATTAATCTGTTGAGGGCCCGGACATTATGATATAGAGTTCCTCTTGCCAGTCCAAGAAAGATATTAAAGATTATGCTATTTATGATTTCAAATATGTTTTAATGTACACATTATAAGCACTAAAATGACTTTCTGGATAATATACTATAAAGAGCATGATTATTTTTATTTTTCCATATTTCTTATTTAAAGAGTAACACCAATAATTTCTTCTCATATTAATGTGTCACTTTGGTCTTGAGTCCTATCCCAAAACAAAGCAAAAACACCATCACTTCCATTGTTCTAGCATTAATATTTTTGTTGTAAAATGGTCTTGAGCTCTTAAGGACAGGTTAGCAACAAAATTACCATTCTTAGAGACCAAAATAGCCATATATGGAATATTTGATTTAACCTATATTTAAAGTTGTTTTTTTTTTTAATTCCAATTCTTTTATTAAGTCACATTAGTGTGTTTCTTAGACTTTTGCTTAAAAATCACATTAGAATGTACCTCTCTTTTTCCAAATTATATGTAATATTTACTGATTACTCTTTCTTAAAAATGTATCTTAGGTTTATAATTAGAAACAAATGTTCCTATAAAAAAACTTAACAGGAAATGATTTTTTCTCTTCCTTTTTCAGTTGTGATTTTTTTAAAAAAATAATTCACTTTAATTTACTTTATGAAAGAAGATCATTAGTTTGCACATGATGTTTAATTTATCATTGATGTGGAAAGTAAAAGTTTGACTTATTGTGTTTAAAAATACAAAATGAAATATTGCTTCTTAACATCTATTAGATAATTAAGCAAAGTATGAGTCTTCCCTGCTTAACTCATATGAGTGTAATTGCCCAGAATTCAAGAGGATCCCAGAAGATTTTCAATGAGAGCCCTACAATAGGAGGTATCCACAAAAAGTCATTTCATTAATATTTCCACCTGAAAAGTACATAATCGCCAATGCTCTTCAGAACAAATAAAATTGGCTTTTGTTAGGGTATCTTTACCATCCTGACATTGGAGGGCATTCATATTTTCTCAAAGTTTGACGAGGCAAGAGCTCCTCTAACAATGTCATTCAGTCCACTTGCCTCCTGACATATAAATAAAGATTGTAAAAACAGAATCTGAATAACCATAGTTACCAAAGGAAAGTATACAACTTCTCAAACTGTTCTACTTTTAACTAGTTTCTATTTTAGTCTCTTATGTAGTATTTTTCAGTGAATGATGCCTAAGTGGGAACAATTGCAGGCAACCTTTAACTGAAAATTCTCCTTTAAAAGTGTCTGAGTTGTAACAGTTCCATATAATGGTACACATTTTAAAGTTCTAATAGGTGAATTTGCACTGCAGTTAGGATGATTATAATTATAACCTTACATGGAGCTGAAGATTTTTATAGTCTTAATTTGATTCATTTGATTTTTATGGGCTTTTTATATATTTTAACAACATATTTTATAATATTGTAACATTTGTCTATAATGCAATTTCAAGGTCATTGAATTGATGTCCTTCAGAAAAGTTTTATAAATCATAATTGCTTGCCTACATTTCAGGATCATCTCTTAAAGTACATTTTTTGCTTATGGAATATTCTAATGTGTATTTAGCCCAACATTAATAAATATCAAGATTATGAATATGTGAATTAATACTAAAGTTCATGATGAAAAAATAGTAAATCAACAATCTCACAAGTATTACCTTGAAAATACAAGATTTAATTAAATGTCTAGGCTACTAGATGTTTTAATTTGACAAAGGAAAGATTTGCTTATGAATCATCAAGGCAATTCTCCAGAAAATTCTGGCAGACTGGGGTAGGGAAGACCTAGAATCCAAACACTGACTCAGTATGACTTTAGACAAGATGATTAAACCCATATTTATTTCTTTAAATACGTACTAGATTGGTTGAGGGGAAGGGATGATATGTACCTTACGTTCTGTGTACCAGAAATACAAAAGTATTTGAGTAATACGTATGACAGGTCCTGTGCTTCAGTTCAGGGGAAGGTGGGGCAGGATGAGACTGCCTCAGAAAGAGGTTCCATACCCCATTGTGACTAGAGGCTCATGTCCATACTTGTTGAGTGAGAAGAGGAAAAACACCTTCAAAATGATTCTCTACTAGTTTTCCTGATTCCAGAGTTAAACTACAATTTACTTCATAGACTCATCTTTGGTCTGGACAATTGGCAGCTTGCTTTTGAAACAGCACCCATAATCCTAAGCATTATTAATCATTACTTATACAACTCAGGATCTTGAAGGATTTGCATTACTCTGAAATTAAGAAAGAATATTATTTATATTCTTTTGAAAGTAAAAGTACGTTTCAGGAGATTTTAGGAGCAGTTGGTTGTTTAAAAAGTCAATGTACTGGTCATTCAAATCATTTACTCAACAATCGTTTATTAAACACAAACACTGGAATAGGATTCAAAGATGGCAGAAATGTGATCTTTGTAAAAGTAATAAATCTAGAAGCACAATACCTTCCAATTGCACTTTTAGAAAAGTAATGACCTAACCTTTAGACACGTAAATATTTGGCTTTAGGTAAAAAGGTATCTATTAATTCTATACCAGAACTAAAGCACTGCACTAAAAGGAAAAGGAAAATCAATGTTCATTTTTCTGTTTTTAAATGCAACTTAAATAAGAGAAGAATATAAGAACAATGCCTTTTATTATTAGAGTTTCCAGAGATAATGAATAAAAAGCAATTAGAAAAAACTAAATGGTTCTCATTTTCAGCCAAGTATGACAAACTGATTAATAGTCTCTAATTAAACTAGTTGGTGAACTGTTAATTTGAACAAGCTATTGAAAACAGACAATTTATTCACTATTTAATGAAAATCATATTGGCAATTTGGAGTCTGTTCTTGTATTTGGTGTATTATTCATAGGTCCTGGAGTGTGTTGTTCTGCTCCTAAATGTCTTACAAGCAGGTTAGGGAGATCAAAATCCACATGTCTGAAACTATTTGACCCACACCTTATCAAAAGTCAAAATGTATGTAAACTGTAGAAAGAATTATGAACAGTGTAGGGCACACATTGTAAGTGATATTGGATGGCAGGAGTTAGGAGTCCAGGCTTGTTGGAGAGCCTATGAAAGCAAGAAAGCAGCGTGATGCAAAATTGATTGTGAAGAGAGAAATGGGTATGGTGACACAAGTCTTCCCAAAGGCATCTGAAGTGGTAACAACCCAGCTCCTTGGTAGTAGGAGTGATCATGGATGTTACAGGGATCCTGTGGAAAATATGCACATTTTAAACCAAGATTTTCTGTAATACTTTCTCCAGTGACACCTCTCAATCTTTACCAAGGACTAGCTTTCATTCTGTTATGAGTTTTTCGTTCATTTATTCACTCATGCATTCTTTTTTTTTTTTTTTTTGGCCGGGGCTGGGTTTGAACCTGGCACCTCCAGTATATGGGATTGGTGTCTTACTCTTTTGAGCCATAGGCTCCGCCCCATGCATTCATTTTCTTAACCAAATTTATTGAGCATCTGCAAATCACATAGCACTGATGTAGATTCTGAAACAGTTGTCCCCCATTGCCAGCCTGCACAGTGGAAGTCCCTGAAGACAGGTGCTCATTTTCCCCATTGCCCCACCTGACATCTTACTTGGTTCTGGTTTGCAATGTGATCCGTGAAAGGAGTATTTTTCATTTCGTATTGTGGACTGTGTACAGTTAGATTAGGAGTGACTACAGTTCAGTTTTTCTGATTATTTGTTTTATGTTTTAACATCCTGGAAATGACAAGACCAGTATTATCAGGTGCCTAATACGTAACATATTTATTAGCTAGATAAAAACTAGAGAATATTTTAGTCATTTCTTAGTCAATTATCCATATATAATCATAGTTATACTTATCTCAGAGAGTCCAACCCAGAAACAAAAGTTAGGAAATCAGAAAAAGTCTAAAAAAATTAGAATGTTGTAAGACATCTTCTCACTTTGTTTTTTCATCTTAGAACAAAATATATCCAAATTTTAATAATAAATATATTACTATTATTTATCTGGTCTTATGATATACCTGATAAGTAGAAAAAGAAATCAAAAACCTTTAAACACCTCAATAATATATATTTTTTGATTTAACTATTTTGGAAAAATTAAAAAAATAACCTCCAAACTAATTCTAAGAAGGCATGAGATTTTATTCTATCCTTGATATTGTTAAATCACTTGTGATAAAAACATTTTTAATCTCATATGCATGTTATACTCAATGTTTTTACTTCATCAGCAACAACATGCTAAGTGAATACTTTACATAAAGAAAATTATTATTGTAAAATAAAGAAACCATCTTCCTAGGGAAAATTCATATAATCCTCAGACCAAATATGAGTATAGTATGTCTAGTCTGACTCCAGCATTCATTTTATTCTAGTTCAATGTGCATTTTATCATGTGCTTACCCCATCCCTTTATAAACTAGCTCTGACCAGCTCAACCATTAACTAATGTTATGCACTAATGGTAATAACATTGTCACAGGTTCGAGAATGCTGTGGCCCAAACTACTCTGATTCCGCGTGGCACTCACACCTGGCCCTGTATCATTCCTGCCACATTCTGAGACCAGGTTAAAGATTGGGGTCCCTTCATTTATGCTGATCCCAAGCATGGCCTGATATAGCTAAAGTTTATTTCATTTCACGAATTAAGAGAACTTCTTTCTATTACATTTTCCTTTTGGTGATATCTGATTTAACATAAAGGAAAACAAAACAACAACCAAACATTTATTTCAGCCTGTACTAACAGGACAGGTAAGAGTGCCAAAGTAACAAGTAGTTTCCAAATGCACAATGAAATACAGGAGTGCATTGGCCAAAGAGAATGCAAAATATCGGCTCTTGCTATATAGCTAACAATGTGCTGCTCTTCTTGGAATTAGAAAATTATAGAATCTATTTCATAACAACCAGTAGTATATGTTTTCATGTCAATGAAAAGTGGATGAATTTAGACTGTTGCTGTTTATGTGCACTTGATCGAATCTTTTCTGAATTTGACATGAAAATACACTTGTGCAGCTTTTGTTGGTTGGGTCACAATTTTAGAATAAAACAAACTGTCCCATTTAACAACTAATTGACAAAAGCAAGATCACAGATGACCGTATGACTGTGGCAGCTTACATAAGCTTTTTGCAGGATTTTATTTCAGAATCTCTATACGTGGGTTCAAACAAAAAGTTATTTCAGTTGTTAACACTGTATTTTAAAAATACTGTGGTGCTGTGTCTAATCTTGTGACCCCATACCTTTACCAAAGCAGATTGGCATTATGTTTAAGTTATTCTTAAATTACAGATCAAGAAAATGCATACAGAAGACTAAGGGGTACACCTAATGAATATTTATATTGAGATGAAAGAAAATCATTAAAAGCTTTTTTGTGGGATTGATTTTCAGAAGCTAAATGCAACTAGTTCATCTGAAGGCAGCACAGTTGATATAGGAGCTCCCGCTGAGGGAGAGCAACCCGAGGTTGAACCTGAAGAATCCCTGGAACCTGAAGCCTGTTTTACAGAAGGTAAAAAACAAAATGGTGACACTTATGGTCACTAGTTTCCTCTTCTCTACTAACCTTTCCTATCTACCTGTCTCTCTATTAACTATCTATCTGTACAGTAATTACCTGTACCTGTCTACCAATTGCATTTGCTACTATTTTTACATTTTTAATAACAAAACAGAGGCCATTGTTTAAAAAGCAAACTTTAATTTACGTAATTAAATATTCTTATTTTTAGAGATCCTGCTCAACTCTGAGAAATGCTACTAACCGGCTTTTCTGTAGCCTTCCATGATATCTTACAACAGAGAAAGCTAAATCATACGTATCTCTAATAGGTTTTAAAAAATAAAACAAAAAATAAAGAAGTAATTTGCTGTTGACTTTGTTGTCATGGTATGATGGGTACTAGTTCCGAAATGTTCATTTAAACCTGTCCTTGAATAACAGTCTTAATTTTTTTATTATTTCTGAACAAAAATAAGTAATAAAAATATCAAAATATGTTCTGAGTTGAATGAGATGGGGCAATATCTCACTGGGTAACCTCAAAAGGATTTTCTGAGGCAAGCTAAAGTTTTCTTAGTTGAAGTATAGAGCAATTATCTATTAATAATAATGCTGTGTATGAAACCACCTAAAACCTTGGGCTCTAAACTACAATGGCAGTCTTTTTTTTTTTTTTTTTAATTGAGACAGAGTCTCACTCTGTTGCCCAAGCTAAAGTGGCATGGCCTCAGCTTACCTCACAGCAACCTCAGCTTCTTAAGCTCAGACAATCCTCTGCTTTAGCCCCCTAAAGTGGCTGCGACCACAGGCGCCCACCGTGATGCCTGGCTGGGGTCTTGCTCCTACTCAAGCTGGTCTCGAACTCCTGACGTCAAGTGATTTTTTTGCTTCTGCGTCTCGGAATGCTAGGATTACAGGCACAGGCCACTGTGCCTGGGCTACTTTTCCATTCTGGACTCCTAATTTTTTCTGTTCCAGTCATTGTTTCTCCATCCTCACAGCTTCATGTTCCGTTACTACATAGGATTCTTGTATGTCCTTCAAGATCTAGCCCCAAATTCATCTCCTCCGTAAAGCTCAGAAATTAGCTTTACCAAAAAACTCTAATAGTATAATACTTTGTCTTGTGATACTTTTTGCTTTCTATAAATGTAGTATTTTGTAAACAAATCGTCCCTACTTAAAATGCACGTTCTGTGGAGATAAAGCTATATCTTACACGTTATAATATAATTTGCCCAATGCATTCTTCAACTCTACCAGGTATTCAATAAAGATTTGTTGAAGTGCCTTTGATATAATAGTTAACAAATTATACAAAGGTGTTTATTACATTGCTATCATTAATTAAAGCAGAATTAAAGCAACTGAACTATCAAATAATAGCAGAATATTTATATAAATTCTAGTAATTTATTTAGAGAAATATTATGAAATAGTTCATAAATCATTTACTTAAAATAGATGGGAATTGTTAACATTATCATTTAGTGAACTAATCAGAGTTTGCATATATTTATATAAAATGCCCATATAGAAGTGGAATTACACTCGTTAGATAAGGACAGGATGGGGATATCAACTTTTTGGTAGTTCTATTTTTCCTTTGATTTTTCCAGTTTTTGGCAACTTTTTACAATGTAATATAATCCATTAGACAATCCTATAAACATAAGAATAACATTTTTGAAGATGTGATTAAAAAGCCATATAGATCATTTTGATTTCTTTTTAAGTGGAAGCCATCTTATAAAATAAAAGTTAGTTATTGGGTGGTGCCTGTGGCTCAAAGGAGTAAGGCACCGGCTTCATATAATAGAGGTGGCAGATTCCAACCCAGCCCCGGCCAAAAAACTGCAAAGAAAAAAATAAAAAAATAAAAAATAAAAGTTATTTACAATGTATCATCAGGTACTAATATTGACAAAACTCTCACCAACACAAATACACATCATCAAAGAGTAATTATTTTTTCTTCATTTACTCCCACATATTTTAGACTGTGTACGGAAGTTCAAGTGTTGTCAGATCAGCATAGAAGAAGGCAAAGGGAAACTCTGGTGGAATTTGAGGAAAACTTGCTATAAAATAGTGGAGCACAACTGGTTTGAAACCTTCATTGTTTTCATGATTCTGCTGAGCAGTGGTGCTCTGGTAGGTGATGCGTTGTCCACTCTTCACCTTTTCAGTGAAATGCTTTACCTTCAATTAACCTCATATTACTCACTTTTTAAGTAAAATGTTTATGAGAATGAAAGAAAATATGTGTGTTATGCTTAGCACAGTGTGAGAGGTTCAGTAAATAGCAACTTTCCTCACTGTGTCTTCTGTAGTCCTGGGATGAAATCAAACTCAACTCATTATGATTTCTTGAAATGCTTAAAGAAGGATCTTTCTGACTTTTCATCATCAGAGGCAGTTCTTATTAAGGGTGGCTCTGTAGATATGATGTAGGATTATCAACTAAATATCAAACTGCTTCATCTCAGCTCCATGCTGCAGATAGCTCATGTGTCTGGTATTGAGTGATTTGCTACAGCCAACCACAGTGAATGGCAAATAGCAGACTAAACTAATCACTGACTTTTAGCAAAGTGAAAGCATTGCAAACTTAATTTATGTCTAGTTTTATTCAACGGCACAATCATGTAGTCAAAATATTGATTAAAATAATGAAAATGGTGTGACCCATTTTCCCAGTCAGTGACACAAACATGGTCACATTCCTTTTATTTTTTCCATTAGTTAATAGGGATTTTGGTGAGTTAATTTCATTAGGAGGATTATTGCATTGTATCTGGAGGCCTCTAGACCCACTTCTGATTTCATGAGGAATCCTGTGTCCTGTCATGTACTCAATACAATAAAGGGTGAGCCTAGCTTTTTAATCCCAAGTGGAAAGAAAACTATGAAGTCTCATCAGTGAGAAGATTGAGTTGGATAGATGGGTCTTTTCATTCCAGAAGGTTCAGGGGTTTCTGCAAGCTGAGTTCTCTGCCCTTTATCAAGGGGTCTGTTCAATTATGTAAGAAGTAACTTTCAGACATGCACTCACACACATGGAGGAAAGAGAGAGAAAGACAGAGAAAGAAAAAAAGAAAGAAGGAAAGAATGAGAGAGAGGAGAAAGAGACAGAGAAAAAAGAAAGAAGGAAGGAAGGGAGGGAGGGAAGAAGGAAGGAAGGAAGGAAAAAAGAAAAAAAGGGAGGGAGAGGGAGGGAGGGAGGGAGGAAAGGACGGACGGACGGGAGGGAGGAAGGAAGTAAGGAGGCAAAAAAAAAGTATGGGTGGGGGGCGTGGTGGTGGGGGGAGGGTTGGAGGGGTGGGG
>CAUYPK010164980.1:0-10627 GCA_963574355.1 Loris lydekkerianus | reverse complement strand
AGGGTTTTTTATATACGGGAGTACCTTGTGTGCAAATAGAATTTTATTTTTCCATTTCTGATTTGACTACCTTTTATTCTTACCTTATAGCATGGGCTCCATCTTTTAGTACTATGTTGAATAATGTGGTCAGATTAGACTGTCTTGTCTTGTTCCTGCTGGTAGACACTGGAATTGTTACTGAGTATGATGGTATCTTAGGGCTTATTTACGTGATCTTATTATGTTGGGGTTCATACTTTTGAACCCCAACCTTTTGAACTTTTAATCATGAAAATTGTTTAATTTTGTCAGATGTTTTTAATAAATAAAAATGTTTTGAGGTGATTGTTATTTGTTATGCTTTGTTACTTTTATTGATTTGCATATTTTGAAACACCTGTAATCCCAGGGATAAATCTGACTTGGTCATGGTGCGTAATTCTTTGAGTGTGTTGAATTTGATTTTGAGTATTTTATTGAGAACTTTTGCTTGTGTCTTCATCAGGGATATTGACTTGTAGTCACCTCCATCCCCTGTGGTTTTTTTATCTGCTATCTTTAGAAGTTTTCCCTTAAATTTTTGGGAAGTTTTTCAGAAGCATTGGCATTAAGGTTTTTTTTTTTTTTTAAATACATGTAGAATTCACTGTTAAAGTCACCCAGGCTTAGGATTTTTTTCGTCATGGTTTTTTTTTCCTCACTGTGTCTCCCTGGGTAAAGTGTGGTGTCACAGCTCACAGCAACCTCCAACTCTTTGGCTTAAGCAAGTCTCTTGCTTCAGCCTCCCAAGTGGCTGGGACTACAGGCGCCCACCACAATGCTGGGTATTTTGGGGTTGCAGTTGTCATTGTTGTTTAGCTGGTGGGGGCTGGATTTGAACCCACTAGCTCCAATGTTTGTGGCTAGTGCCCTAGCCACTGAGCTACAGGCACTGAGCCTCTTTTGTCATGTTTTGATTTATTGCTTCAATTTCCTTACTTGTCTATTGATTATTTCTGTTTCTTTATGATGTAGTTTTTGTGGGCTGTTCATTTCTAGGAATTTATTTCTTCTGATTATTCAATTTGTTGTCATCTGATTGTTGGTAGTAATCTTTTAGCACATTTAAAAACTTTGTGTGTGGGGCCAGGCATGGTGACTCACCTGTAATCCCAGCAATTGAGAGGCCGAGGTGGGTGGATTGTCTAAGCTCACATGTTTGAGACCAGCAAGATCTTGTCTCTAAAAATAGGCGGGCGTTGTGATGGGTGCCTATAGTTCCAGCTACTTGGGAGGCTGAGATAAGAGAATCTCTTAAGCCCAGGAGTTTGAGGTTGCTGTGAGCTATGATGCCATAGCACTCTATGGAAGGTGACAAAGTAAGACTTTCAACAAAAATTTGTGTTCCCAATTGTAATTTTTTTCCTTTTTATTTGGTTAATATGGGCAAAACTTGTCAAATATTTGTTTATTTCTTAGAGCCAGAGTTTCTGTTTCATAAACTAGAGTGCTGTAGCATCAGCTTTGCTCACAGCAACCTCAGTCTCTTGGGTCAAGCGATTCTTTTCCTTCACATTTTTCTGTTTTTAGAAGACAGCAGTCCCCTTTTTGCTCAGGCTGGTCTTAAACTCTTGAGCTCAAGCTATACACCTGCCTTGTCCTCCCAGAGTGCTATGACTATAGGTATGCACCACTGCACCCAGCCCAAATTAAAAAATTTTAGAAGAGTAAGAAAATAAAATTATATGTGGCTCGGCAGCTGTAGCTCAGTGGTTACGGTGCCTGCCACGTACAACGGTTTTGAACCCGGCCCTGGCCTGCTAAACAACAATGGCAACTATAACAAAAAATAGCCAGGCTATTGTGGGCACTGCAAAAAGAAAAAAAATTCGATTCTAATAAATATTAAAGAATGTCTTGGTCCATCAAAGAAAAGCCATTATAATATGATTTTCTTTTGGTTTTGCATTATAACAAAAATATTGTAATGGTACATTAATTTTAAAATCTAATTGTTGGTTGAGGTTGCTCATGCTTGTAATTCTAGCACTCTGGGAGGTTGGTCAGGAGGATTCCTTGAGCTCAGGAGTTTGAGACTACTCTGAACAAGTATGAGATCCCCATCTGTACTAAAAATAGAAAAAGTAAGTGGCATCATGGTGCACACCTGTAGTCCCAGCTATTTTGGACGCTGAAGCAGGATTTGCTTGAGCCCAGGAGTTTGAGGTTGCAGTGAGCTATGATGCTACTGTATTCTCCCCAGGGAGAGACTTGGTGTCTCCCACCCACCCACCCTCCAACCCCCCACCCCTAAAAAAAGAGAAAAAGCTAAATGGCTGAGCCCAGTGGCTCAAGCCTATAATCTTAGCACTCTGGAAGGCCAAGGAGGGTGTATTGCTTGAACTCATGGGTTAGAGACCAGCCTGAATAAGAGTGAGACCTCATCTGTACTAAAAATGCAAAAGAAAGTTAGGTGAGGGTGGCCTGTGGCTCAGTGAGTAGGGCACCAGCCCCATATACCCAGGCTAAAGGGTTTGAACCCAGCCCTGGCCAAACTGCAACAAAAAATTGCCAGGTGTGGCAGGCCCTGTGGCAGGGTCCCAGCTACTTGGGAGGCTGAGGCAAGAGAATCGCCTAAGGCCAGGAGCTGGAGGTTGCTGTGAGCTATGACGCCATAGTACTCTACCAAGGGCAACAAAGTGAGATTCTGTCTCGAAAAACAAACTGAGGTGAGAGGATCACTTGAGCCCTGGAGTTTGAAGTTGCTGTGAGCCATGATGATGCCATGGCACTCTCCCCAGGGTGACAGTTTGATACTGTCTCAAAAGAAAAAAATGATTTTATGATGAAATAACAGGCCAACATTCTCTGGACCCACTGATTAACCTTAATACAATAAAAGTGTGGAAACCAGACATCAGCATACATTTGTGCTATCTGAATTGGGATGTTCTGGAAGTTCAAAATAGAGTGACTTTTGAAGATTTAGTATAAAACTTTTTCATTATTGGGTATATTGGGTATATATTGGGTAAATAAATTATTACAGTAAGTTCACATGTTGTTTTCTTCTATGTTCATATGAGAACTTTTTTTTTTTTGAGAGAGAGAAAGTCTCCCTATGTTGCCCTTGGTAGATTGCAGTGGTATTACAGCTCACAGCAACCTCAGACTTGCGTGGAAGTGATTCTCTTGCCTCAGCCTCCTGAGTAGCTGGAACTACAGGCGCCCACCACAATGCCGGGCTAGTAGTGTTGTTGTTGCAGCGGTAGTCATTGTTTATAGGCCCAGGCCCGGGTTCCAACCCGTCAGCCTCAGTGTATGTGGCTGGCTTCATACCACTGTGCTATAGGCGCCAAGCCATATGAAAAAATTCAAAATGACACGTGGCTTATATTGTATTTCTATTAGAAATCGCTGCCTGAGGCTGGGCATGGTGGTTCATGCCTGTAGTCCTAGCACTCTGGGAGGCAAGGCGGATGGATTGCTTGAGCTCATGGGTTGGAGACCAGCCTGAATAAGAGTGAGACCTTGTCTGTACTAAAAATACAAAACAAATTGAGGATTTTTTTTTTTTTTTTTTTTTGAGACATAGCCTCAAGTTGTCGCCCTGGGTAGAGTGCTCTCACATCATAGCTCACAGCAATCTCCAGCTCCTGGGCTCAAGGGATTCTCTTGACTCAACCTCCCAAGTAGCTGGGACTACTGGCACCCGCCACAACGCCTGGCCATTTTTGGTTATTGCTGTCTTTGTTGTTTGGCGGGCCCAGGCTGAATTTGAACCCGCCAGCTCTGGTGTATGTGGCTGCCGCCTTAGCCGCCTGAGCCACAGGCGCCGAGCCTGAGCTGAGGATTTGGAGACTAGCCTGAGCAAGAGTGAGACCTCCTCTCTACAAAAAATAGAAAAATTAGCGGAGTGTTGTAGCAGGTACCAATAGTTCCTGCTACTTAGGAGGCCGATGCAAGGGGATCACTTGAGCCCAGAAGTATGAGGTTGCTGTGAGTTATGTTGCCCAGGCACTCTACCCACGGTGACAGAGTGAGACTCTGTCTAAAAGACCCAAAGTTATAAAGGTTATGAAAGGTAAAATTTAAATGTAGTTATCATTATATTGTTTCCAATTTTGAATATCATATGTTTCATTCACAAGTGGGTATACCTTATATGCACGGTTATTATTTTTGGAGACTCTGTTTTGAATAGAGTGTAATGACATTAGCTTACTGAACCTCAAAGTCATGAGCTGAAGTGATCTTTCTGCCCCATCCCTATGAGTAGCTCAGACTACAGGTGCACGGCACTGCGCCTGGTTGAATTTTTTCTATTTCTTGTAGAGAAAAGGGTTCTCCCTCTTGCCAAGTGATTTTCTTGCCTAGGCCTCCAAGAGTGCCAGGATTACAGACAGGAGCCACCATGCTCAGCCAAACCTTATACAGTATAGAATGTTAAATTGAAATGTTCCCCAAGCAGCACCAGGTCCCACTGCGAAGATAAAACTCTGAAGGCATCCAGGACTTGAGAGATCTGATCACCTGTCACTCAGTGTTCTAAGGGGTGTGGTGTGCACCCTTATCCAATCAGCAGTGCTGAGTTGGAATCTGTCCGATCAGGCGCTACAGAGGGTGAAGCCTTCCACGATCTGGTGGGGCCTCAGTTCAGAGTGCCGCCTAGCTTGAATCCTGGGCGCTGCTTTTTTTTTTTTTTTTTTTGGCCGGGGCTGGGTTTGAACCCTCCACCTCCGGCATATGGGACCGGCGCCCTACCCCTTTGAGCCACAGGCGCCGCCCTGTGCGGTTCTATTTTATCAACTCGGGGACTTCTAGGTGACTGCCAGGTGTCTGCACTCTGTGACCTGCAGATCCCGGGAGGTTCATAGGGAGGATGCTAGGACACTGTGCCATCTGAGAAATGGTGAGTGTGAGGGCTGTGTGTTCCCAGTTGGGGGATGGGGTGTTTGGGTCTGGCGGGAACTGGCTGTGGTCAGCTAGGGATCAAAGCACGTGTAGTGAGAAAAAGATGGAGTCTGTCGGGCAAGGGCGGACATGGCACAGCTGGTCTGATAATTTTAGGTACTAAGTGACCTTCACCTCCTGTTTCTCATTCTTACTGTTTTATAAATTTAACACCTGCCCTAAAGATACCCATCTTGAGTAGTTTAGGAATAACTTTTGAATTGGAAATGTAGTAGATTGTGACTGAGTTGTGCTGATTATTATTTAAACTGTCAGTTAACTTTGCTTTGAACCTTTATGGGTAAAATTGTAATTTTGGAAATGGAAAAACACAACAGTCTTGGAAAGGCAACTCTCACTGTTCTCCTTGGTGGACCTATCCCTGTCTCTCCATATTGGCTGACAGTGACAGGTGGCCAGACCCTCTTCATCTGAAAACAAGGAGTCTGGTCGACACACGTGGGCACTGCACAGCTTGGCTGTTGGTCTTCTCTGGCCACCAGGCTGGGACTCACAGAAGCCGAACCCTGGGCATCTGGTTAGATCCCTGTGTGGTGACTTCAACTCTGCCGGGACCCTCTGCTCAGCTCTGTGCCCACAGTCTCGCGACTCCCCCAGATTGTGTGGGGAGGATGGGGGTCCCCCACTCTGTGTCTGCGGTTCCCACGTGGGAGCAGCTATGGACTGTGGGGTACTCTGTCCCCCCTTTCCCCTGTGAAAAATTAAACTGAGGCAGCTAAAACTTAAGCAAACGGATCGTCATGAATGGGGAAGCTCCCAGCCATGGTTTGTGGCTTGGGGTTCACCCGAGAGGATTGAGGGCAAGGCTTTGATAAAGTGCAAGGGGAAACAAACCAAACTAAATAATTTATTTGGTCTATCCAGGTGGAAATTTCCTGGTGTGTCATCAGAAGTCAGTTGTAGGTTTGTAGTTAAGCCTGAATTTTGTTTTTGCTTAAGCTAGTAATTCACAAGAAAGGCGATTTAGATTTTGGATATTTTGTTACATGGGAACACAGGCTATTAAAGCCACTTTGATCTAATTGCTTTTTATTTAACTATTTTTCACACTCCACAGGAGGAGTGTCTTTTCCAAAGGTATGGCAAACCGGGTCTCAAATTCCCAACTCTGTGCCCTTGCCTAACACAGGCTTACACAAATATCTTAAATTTCTTGGTCCATTTGGACGTTCCCGAATGCCAGCTTTCCCTCTCTGAATCACAACATTATGAACTGCGGTATTTATTCCTTGATTTACATTTTAGACACAGTATTTAAATAAGCTTTTTTTTTTTTGTATAAAAGTATAAGTTTATTAGAGAGAGGGAATAGAGTTGGGGAAAGGGATGAAAAACAGAGGAAAGAGCAGGGAGTGAGAGAAGGGAACACTGGGGGAGACAAAAGGAGTAAGAGGACAGAGAATGTCGTGGCTTCCCAAAGGGAGAAAGGAAGAATGCCAGCCTAAATGAAACATTTTTTCCCCACAGATCATTGGATGACACCTTTTTTTTTTTTTTTTTTTTTTTTTGCAGCATTTGGCCCGGGCTGTGTTTGAACCCACCACCTCTGGTATATGGGGCCAGTGCCCTACTCCTTTGGGACACAGGCGCTGCCTGTGGATGACACGTTTTAAAGGTCTTGAGTCAGACACTTTTGTGTTTTAGTCAGCACTTCCACTTCTGAATTTGTTGCCTTTCAAGGATTTATTCATTTATTTCAACTTCAGTTTTTTATTACTGTAAATAGCAGCTAGAGCTTAAAGATAAGAAAATATTTCCAGGGCGACGCCTGTGGCTCAGCAAGTAGGGCGCTGGCCCTATATACCTAGGGTGGAGGGTTTGAACCTGGCCCTGGCCAAACTGCAACAACAAAAAAAATAGCCTGGTGTTCTGGCAGGCACGTGTAGTCCCAGCTACTTGGTAAGCTGAGGCAAAAGAATTGCCTAAGCCCAGGGAAGCTGAGGCAAGAGAATCGCCTAAGCCCAGGAGTTGTAGGTTGCTGTGAGCTGTGATGCCATGGCATTCTACCAAGGGCAATAAAAGTGAGACTCTGTCTCTAAAAAAAAAGAAAAGAAAATATTTCCAAATGGCATGACTGGAGCTTTGGTCCTTCAGCTCAGGCATGTCCTGCAGCAGGGAGTGGCCACGGGGCACCAGAAGCCGGTCACTAGGCCAGGCTGTCGGTCTAGTGGTTGCTGCCAAAGTCCGAGCCCAAGTGCGGGTCTGGTGGATAGGGCTCCAAGTTTACCTAGGGGCTGCCCTGTCCAGCTGCTACCTCTGCTGCGGGGCTGGGGTGGGGAGGCCCCTGGACGGGGAGCTTCCTCGGGGAAGCTGCAGACGAACCAGGTGTGGGCAGCACCCTTGGTGCTGACCCAGCCACAACTCTGGGACTGTGCAGTTCCAGATCAACGCTGAATGGTGGTTGGAGCAGCACTACCACAGCTGCCATAGTGTTTGCCATACAATTTTGTGTATTTAATTTTATTTATTTCAGCTATGGAAGAGGAATGAATTCTATGATCTAATGGGTATGACAATAATATTGTATTGTGTATTCAAAATTTGTTTTGTTTTTGTTTTTTTCTGGGGATACGTGAAAATTTTTATTTTAGAAACAAAAATTAGTTTATTCATATAATTACATATATCATAATATAAGTCATTTTGCCAAACAATGTACCTAAATATTCCCTCTTAGGATATTATCAAATTTTGGTGTTTCAAAGACTACACAAATGTAAATGATTGAAACAAGTTATACTCTGTAAATGGAAAATTCAGCCATCAAATGGCAATTTTCTATCAGAAATCGGTCCTTTATGTCTTGAATTAGATCTATTTGTCTTTTGGAAAAAAGAGATTGAAGCAGTCACAATACAGAAGGGAAAGGTTAACCTAGAGTTGCTCAAAGAAGGCTTCTGACATCCTATCTTGACTGCTTTGAAGGAAGTCACAGGATACAGGCAGGATAAAAAAGGATAAATTTTAATGTGTATCCAGTAGGACCAAACAGATTTCACCATTACCTCATTTTACCTATCTGAAATTAGCTTGTAAGGAAATATCCTGTTACCTACATTTCTCCTTTCTGATTTCTGACGTATATTATTCATATCCATCATCATTAAAGCAAACATTTGCACATAACATTCATTTTCTCTTTGGGTATGCTTCATTTTCTTACAAATTACAAATTAAATACAAAATGAATCCAATAATTAAAAATAATGCTAATGATCCTACTGAACTGATGGTGATCATTTTATAATATATATTAATGCATCAAATTGTATACCTAAAATACAGGGTAGATGTAGGATAATATTTAGAAATAAACATATCCTACATCAAGCACACAATGTGACTCAGTGTGAGTTTAAAATGGCTTGCTATTCTTCCAGAGGCTTAAGGGACCTGGACCCCCCTGGGACACATGTACAGTTAGCTTGCCTGGAGTTAAAATTCCACAAGCCAATTCTCTGAAGTTGTGCACCCTGTGAAACCTGAGGCCAAAGGGCATGCAGCAGTTCCTCAGAGATACAGGCCAGAGGGTTGACAAATGTTAAAAACATTGTCAGAGGTCAATAGGTGCTCTGCCCTAAGGAAAGACACAGTCACTACTTCATACTGAGTAAACTGTGTACTCTTCAAGTGAATGCTTGAAGGTACTCTTTCATTAACTCTGTTCCCCTGTGGCTGCTTTCTTCTTTATGATCTTTATTCAGATACCTGCCCAGAGATTAGTCAATGTCTAGAAGAGGCTGTTTACTGCAGAAGTGATTGTGTTGATGTGGTAACAGGATATTTCCTTACAAGTTAATTTCAGTTAGGTTAAATGAGGTAATGGTGAAACTAACAGATAGTAGATTAAGTGTGTATGTGACTAGAAAGATATAAAATCAACTTCCCGAATAAAGAACTTTGCTACATGCTATCCCATACTGTGTAGTCTGTTTCTTGATTACCCTTAATAATTGCAGGAGCAAGTTTATACCCACGGCCGCGCTGCTGTTCTTTCGCGTCTCCGGTCACGCAACAGGTGGACATAAAGTTCACATGCAATTTAAAATAGTTTAATATAGTAAATTGCACAACGAACTTTATGGTCACCCTGTATATGCAGTTTTTAATATGTCAGTGATGTTTCAGTAAAGCTGTTACACAAACAATCACTAGAGGACAGTCAATATTTAGTTCAAACTAACAGCTACCTAAAATATCTCCATACTCTGGGTATTGTAGATGTTTGATTTGACTCAGAGCACAGATGAGCAATAAAACGTGCAGCGCCTGGTGCGGTGGCTCACGCCTGTCATCCCAGCACTCTGGGAGGCTGAGGCAGGTGGATTGCCTGAGCTCAGAGGTTCCAAACCAGTCTAAGCCAGAGCAAGACCTTGTCTCTAAAAGTAGCTGGGCATTGTGGCAGGTGCCTGTAATCCCAGCTACTCTGGAGACTGAGGCAAGGGGATCGCTTGAACCCAAGAGTTTGAGGTTGCTGTGAGCTATGACATCACAGCTCTCTACCCAGGATGACAAAGTGAGACTCTGTCTCAAAAACAAACAAACAAAAGGGTTTTGTTCTGTTGCCCAGCCAGGAGTGCTGTAGCCTGGTCATAGTTCACTGCCTCTTACTCCTGGGCTCAAGGGAGTCTCCTTCAGCCTCCTGAGTAGCTGAGACTACAGGCACACCCCACTGATAGAATCAGATTACTCCCTGGCCCAGGAAGGATCCAGTGTATATCGCTCCCAGGGACTAGTGGATGGACCAATCTCAGCTTCTCTGACCCTTAAATCCTTGTCTGCTTTAGCTCTTGTGTGAAATTCCTATTCTCATTTAAATAAAAAGACCACATTCCCTACACAGAATGGGAATTCCGTTTTCCTTTCCTTTTGCACCTTGGAATAATCTTTCATTTTCGGGTTCGGAACCTATTACCCAGCATGCCTGTTTATTATTGCTTGCTCATTAATTTATTTGTAGGGATGGGGGTCTCGCTATGGGAGACCAATTCCCAGACTGGTCTCAAAAATGCTAAGAGGCCCGACATAACCTACCTGGCCTCAAATTTGAAATTTTGGGATGTTTATCATTGTGGTTTCCAAATTTGATTTTTTTTGTTTGTTTGTTTTGTTTGTTTGTTTTTTGAGACAGAGTCTCACTTTGTCACCTGTGGTAGAGTACTGTGGCGTCACAGCTCACAGCAACCTCAAACTTTTGGGTTCAAGTGATTCCCTTGCCTCAGCCTCCGGAGTGTGAGTATCCGGGACTACAGGTGCCCGCCACAACACCCGGCTATTTAGAGACATGGTCTTGCCCCAACTCAGGCTGGTCTCCAACCTGTGAGCTCAGGGAATCCACCGGCCTAGGCCTCCCAGAGTGCTGGGAATACAGGCGTGAGCTACCGCCCCCGGCCTGAATCTTACAGTATTATTTACATGGGCATAACATTATATATGAGGATAAATATGAACGCTCTCCAGGAAGTGTCCTCTCTAGAAAGAAGAAATCCTGCTTGTTGCTTTAAATGTGAGAGACGCCATCGCCTGTCGCTCAAGGGATTTGGGGGCGGGTCTGAGGCCTCATCCAATCAGGAGCTGAGCTGGGACTGTTCAATCAGGCTTGCAGAGGAAGCGGAAGGGGTGGCTTCTATCATCTGCCACCACCCTTTCCTCCCGCGTCGGTGTGCTGAGATCAATCCGTGCTTACTCTTCC